>JAYMGU010000029.1:25000-210000 GCA_036178185.1 Liparis tanakae
TGATGACGATGATGATTGTGATGATGTTGGTGATGATGATGATGATGATGATGATGATGATGATGGTGATGATGATGGTGATGATGATGATGATGGTGATGATGATGTTGATGATGATGATGATGATGATTGTGATTATTATGATGATGATGATGATGATGATAATGGTGATGACGATGATGATGATGATTTTGATTATTATGATGATGATGATGCTTGTGATGATGATGATGATGATGATAATGGTGATGATTTTGATTATTATGATGATGATTGTGATGATGATGATGATGATGATTGTGATGATGATTGTGATGATGATTGTGATGACGATGATGATTGTGATGATTATGATATATATGTTTACTCCGTTATAGCGCTGAGTAAATCACCTCACTTTAACTTTTGAGGATGAGTCCTGTATTCTGTATGAACATGAATGACATTATGGGATGGCTTGAATACAAGATCAACCAGAGGTGGCTTCCTCCCATCTTTGAGTGTTATGTAGATGATGACCACTTCCTGTATGGTATCCCAGTAACAGGTGTGTGTGTGTGGCAGGTCGATGAGTCCAGCTCAGGCAGACCTGATGTTCCTGGAGAATGCCAAGAAGCTCTCCATGTACGGAGTGGACCTCCACCAGGCCAAGGTGAGCCCTGCATGGAGGTGTGCACACGTCCCCGATCAATATTTTGAGTGGACAGAATTGTCTCTACCAATATTTGAGCCAACCTGCTGCATGGAGAGACATGCTTCTGGTGGGAGCAGCTATGAGGTCACGACCTCTCTGCATGTGAAAGCTTGAAGCTGACCGCGGTCCATCAGGCCGCTGTGTGGCCAGCTGTTGTATTTCATCAGCTGACCACCAGCTCCTCTCCTCTGAGATAGGGGAATTTGATGGTGTGATGTTGCAGATGACATATTGAGTGAAATTAGATTTGATATTTTAGTTGACATATCTTTTACAATCAAAAAAATCTAATTGCTATGACTCACTAGCAAAACAAAGACTGCTCGTTTTGAATTCAATTCAGTTTATTTTCTTTAGCTCGACATCACAAATCACAAACTCCCCTAAGAGGGCTTTACAGTCTGTAAACATACGACATCCCTGACCTTTGACCTCACACCGGATCAGTAAGAAACAGAAAAGGGCCTTTCAGGGTAAAAGGGGGAGATGCTAAAGTGGATCCAGCCTTTATCAGAGGTGGTGAACCTTTGTGAGATGTATGTCTGACCATATCTGTGAGTTTGGACCACGACATGAGCTTTACAAGTCGTGAAGGTGAGTGGAGACCACAAGACACTTAAAGGGTTCCTTCCTCACACAAAAGACATGTGACTCAGCAGAGATCACGAACACAGAGAGAAGTTGATCTGGAAGAGAATACCTATTTGAAAGCCATACAGCATGACATGTTCGTACTTCTAGTTGTCATCCTAAGCTTAGTGTTATCCTTCACATACACATGGCCTCCAGACCCCCCAACGTCATAGTGACATGTTTGACAGAGGTCCTCGTCAGTATCAAGTCCTCCTCTGGATCCGCGTATCTGTCATGGATCCAGGAGAAGATGCAATCCACCTGCCAGCCTTTGTCTGGCAAACGGCACACGCGTCAAAAGAAGAAGGACACATCATGTGTGTGTGGGGAGGTTGTCCTGCATCAGAGGAGACACGTGACTTGGGAGGCTTCACCCTGAAATCAGGTCAATCTGTTGACGTCCGAGTGGGGATTTAAGCAGCTCTGAAGGAGTACTACACTGACCCCCGTAGATAAAGGGGAGCAGTACAAGGAAACGGGCTCTGTTGCAAAGCCAGCCTTCGTCTCTGAGGCTGCCATCATTCAATTCACTTTATTTGTACAGCCCATTATCACAATTTACACATTTTCCTCAGAGGCTTTCAGGATCTGAATCCAATAAAAGGCTCCATCCACCGGCCAATCAGCTGCTCGGGAAACAATGGCGTGCCCTTTTATCGAAGACTCGATTGAAATTGGAGCGTAAATTGCAAGGAGTACCTCTGTTTTATTTGATGTAGTTGTTGGCCATACCCATAACATTATTTTGGACGATTTCAAAGAAATTACATAATATTTGTTGTTTTTAATAACATTTGGCTCCACCAATTTGCCTGGATGGAAACATGAAATAAAATGATACTGGCTATTGTAACACTCCAAGGTTGGTACAGTTTAGATGAATATGCTGAACTCTGGGCTCGTATCAAATGGTTGTACATATAACGACAGAGCCTTAAGGAATGAATGTCAGCAGAGAAAGACCACACAATAAAGAAACCTTCAACCAGAGGGTAGAACTAGTCTGAACTATATTTAGAGAACAGAACACACGATGGGTGTGAACATCAGTGGCATCAGTAGGCCGGAAATGTGTTTTATTTTGAAAAATGACCGGATACATCCGTCTGTGCATCTGAGCCTCTTGACACATGACAAGAGGCTACGTGATACTTTACCACAAACATTCAACTTAAACATACTTTTCGACTCTGCCGGAGTGCCGGTGTTCTGGATTAAAATCAAAGCAGAATATCCTGAAAGCTCTGAAAACCTGCAAGCACCATCCAAACCACGATGAGTGGGAATACAGTAGTGGGAATACAGTCGTGTTGCATTCTGGGTGTTGAAACCATGAGTACACATCGAGAGCATTAGTATAACAATCAATGTATGTAAAGATAAATAATAATTTAAGTCTAAATGTGTTGTATTAAGTAACATTCTTCCAAGTTATGAGTTGATGTAACTTATTTTATTTATTGAATCCAAATCATTCTTATCCAGATATTTAGAAAAACAGCATAATTTCCACCCATAAAATTAGTAAATATAAATCAGTATTATCCAGTTATTTAGTGAATATAAATCAATATCAGCCACGTAATTGGTAAATCTAAATCACTTTATTTTGAAAACCTATACAATATTAATCATTTTCCCTGTATAATTAATTTGGATTTACTCAACATTTGCCATATTATTAGTAAATCCAAAATATTAGTATTTCATATTTTGTTTAAATTTGCTTAAATAAATCAATGTTTTTTAATCAAAGTTGAAGTAGTAAAATCTATTCAATTATATTAATTGTCACTTCATTGCCATAATTTTATTGAGTAGATACTGGTCAAACTTTTCTGAGTGTAGATGAACAATAGATGTCATGTAACCAGATGAACAATAGATGTCATGTGACCAGATGAACAATAGATGTGACCAGATGAGCAATAGATGTCATGTGACCAGATGAACAATATATGTGACCAGATGAACAATAGATGTCATGTGACCAGATGAACAATACATGTGACCAGATGAACAATAGATGTCATGTGACCAGATGAACAATAGATTACATGTGACCAGATGAACAATAGATGTCATGTGACCAGATGAACAATAGATGTGACCAGATGAACAATAGATGTCATGTGACCAGATGAACAATAGGTGTCATGTGACCAGATGAACAATAGATGTGACTAGATGAACAATAGATGTCATGTGACCAGATGAACAACAGATGTCATGTGACCAGATGAACAATATATGTCATGAGACCAGATGAACAATAGATGTCATGTGACCAGATAAACAATAGATGACTATGAGACCAGATGAACAATAGATGTCATGTGACCAGATGAACACTAGATGTCATGTGACCAGATGAACAATAGATGTCATGTGACCAGATGAACACTAGATGTCATGTGACCAGATGAACAATAGATGTCATGTGACCAGATGAACAATAGATGTGACCAGATGAACAATAGATGTCATGTGACCAGATGAACAATAGATGTGACCAGATGAACAATAGATGTCATGTGACTAGATGAACAATAGATGTCATGTTACCAGATGAACAATAGATGTCATGTGACCAGATGAACAATAGATGTCATGTGACCAGATGAACAATAGATGTCATGTGACCAGATGAACAATAGATGTGACCAGATGAACAATAGATGTCATGTGACCAGATGAACAATAGATGTGACCAGATGAACAATAGATGTCATGTGACCAGATGAACAATAGGTGTCATGTGACCAGATGAACAATAGATGTGACTAGATGAACAATAGATGTCATGTGACCAGATGAACAACAGATGTCATGTGACCAGATGAACAATATATGTCATGAGACCAGATGAACAATAGATGTCATGTGACCAGATAAACAATAGATGACTATGAGACCAGATGAACAATAGATGTCATGTGACCAGATGAACACTAGATGTCATGTGACCAGATGAACAATAGATGTCATGTGACCAGATGAACACTAGATGTCATGTGACCAGATGAACAATAGATGTCATGTGACCAGATGAACAATAGATGTGACCAGATGAACAATAGATGTCATGTGACCAGATGAACAATAGATGTGACCAGATGAACAATAGATGTCATGTGACTAGATGAACAATAGATGTCATGTTACCAGATGAACAATAGATGTCATGTGACCAGATGAACAATAGATGTCATGTGACCAGATGAACAATAGATGTCATGTGACCAGATGAACAATAGATGTGACCAGATGAACAATAGATGTCATGTGACCAGATGAACAATAGATGTGACCAGATGAACAATAGATGTCATGTGACCAGATGAACAATAGGTGTCATGTGACCAGATGAACAATAGATGTGACTAGATGAACAATAGATGTCATGTGACCAGATGAACAACAGATGTCATGTGACCAGATGAACAATATATGTCATGAGACCAGATGAACAATAGATGTCATGTGACCAGATAAACAATAGATGACTATGAGACCAGATGAACAATAGATGTCATGTGACCAGATGAACACTAGATGTCATGTGACCAGATGAACAATAGATGTCATGTGACCAGATGAACACTAGATGTCATGTGACCAGATGAACAATAGATGTCATGTGACCAGATGAACAATAGATGTGACCAGATGAACAATAGATGTCATGTGACCAGATGAACAATAGATGTGACCAGATGAACAATAGATGTCATGTGACTAGATGAACAATAGATGTCATGTTACCAGATGAACAATAGATGTCATGTGACCAGATGAACAATAGATGTCATGTGACCAGATGAACAATAGATGTCATGTGACCAGATGAACAATAGATGTGACCAGATGAACAATAGATGTCATGTGACCAGATGAACAATAGATGTGATCAGATGAACAATAGATTTAATGTAACTAGATGAACAATAGATGTCATGTGACCAGATGAACAACAGATGTCATGTGACCAGATGAACAATAGATGTCATGAGACCAGATGAACAATAGATGTCATGTGACCAGATGAACACTAGATGTCATGTGACCAGATGAACAATAGATGCCATGGGACCAGATGAACAATAGATGTCATGAGACCAGATGAACAATAGATGTGACCAGATGAACAATAGATGTCATGAGACCAGATGAACAATAGATGTCATGTGACCAGATGAACACTAGATGTCATGTGACCAGATGAACACTAGATGTCATGTGACCAGATGAACAATAGATGCCATGGGACCAGATGAACAATAGATGTCATGAGACCAGATGAACAATAGATGTGACCAGATGAACAATAGATGTTATGTGACCAGATGAACAATACATGTGACCAGATGAACAATAGATGTCATGTGACCAGATGAACAATAGATTACATGTGACCAGATGAACAATAGATGTCATGTGACCAGATGAACAATAGATGTCATGTGACCAGATGAACAATAGGTGTCATGTGACCAGATGAACAATAGATGTGACTAGATGAACAATAGATGTCATGTGACCAGATGAACAACAGATGTCATGTGACCAGATGAACAATATATGTCATGAGACCAGATGAACAATAGATGTCATGTGACCAGATAAACAATAGATGACTATGAGACCAGATGAACAATAGATGTCATGTGACCAGATGAACACTAGATGTCATGTGACCAGATGAACAATAGATGTCATGTGACCAGATGAACACTAGATGTCATGTGACCAGATGAACAATAGATGTCATGTGACCAGATGAACAATAGATGTCATGTGACCAGATGAACAATAGATGTCATGTGACCAGATGAACAATAGATGTGACCAGATGAACAATAGATGTCATGTGACTAGATGAACAATAGATATCATGTTACCAGATGAACAATAGATGTCATGTGACCAGATGAACAATAGATGTCATGTGACCAGATGAACAATAGATGTCATGTGACCAGATGAACAATAGATGTGACCAGATGAACAATAGATGTCATGTGACCAGATGAACAATAGATGTGATCAGATGAACAATAGATTTAATGTAACTAGATGAACAATAGATGTCATGTGACCAGATGAACAACAGATGTCATGTGACCAGATGAACAATAGATGTCATGAGACCAGATGAACAATAGATGTCATGTGACCAGATGAACACTAGATGTCATGTGACCAGATGAACAATAGATGCCATGGGACCAGATGAACAATAGATGTCATGAGACCAGATGAACAATAGATGTGACCAGATGAACAATAGATGTCATGAGACCAGATGAACAATAGATGTCATGTGACCAGATGAACACTAGATGTCATGTGACCAGATGAACACTAGATGTCATGTGACCAGATGAACAATAGATGCCATGGGACCAGATGAACAATAGATGTCATGAGACCAGATGAACAATAGATGTGACCAGATGAACAATAGATGTTATGTGACCAGATGAACAATAGATGTCATGTGACCAGATTAACAATAGATGTCATGAGACCAGATGAACAATAGATGTGACCAGATGAACAATAGATGTCATGTGACCAGATGAACAATAGATGTCATGAGACCAGATGAACAATAGATGTGACCAGATGAACAATAGATGTCATGAGACCAGATGAATATATGTCATGTGACCAGATGAACAATAGATGTCATGTGACCAGGTGAACAATAGATGTCATGAGACCAGGATCCCCAGAAGGTCTTTGTGTGTGTGGTTCCCTCCAGGTTCCCCAGAAGGTCTGTGTGTGTTAACGGGTCTTTCTGTCCCTGGTAGGATCTGGATGGCGTTGACATCATGCTGGGGGTCTGCTCCAGCGGTCTGTTGGTTTACAAAGACAAGCTGAGGATCAACCGCTTCCCCTGGCCCAAAGTCCTCAAGGTTTCTTACAAACGCAGCAGCTTCTTCATCAAAATCCGCCCCTCGGAGGTACTTCAGAACCACTCAGACCCATCAACGTGTCCTTCATTATCATGAACACTGAGCTCAGCCACAGCTCACTGAGAGGAGGTGTGTTGTTGTGGTTGTGTCAACAGGTGGAACATTATGAGAGTGCAATTGGCTTCAAACTACCGAACTACAAGGCAGCCAAGAAGCTGTGGAAGGTGTGTGTAGAGCATCACACCTTCTTCAGGTAGGGCCGGGTCTTCTTGAGCCACGTTGTCCTCACGGCTGAAGGACTTCCATGAAGGTGCCTGTTCACGGAGCCGAGTCCCGTGATGTGTGTCCGCAGGCTGACGTCCACGGAGATGGCCACCACCCCCAGGACCTTCCTGGCCTTGGGCTCCAAGTTCCGCTACAGCGGCCGGACTCAGGCCCAGAGCCGCCAGGCCAGCTCCCTGATCGACCGGCCGGCGCCCATGTTCCAGCGCTCCTCCAGCAAGAGGAACTCCCGCAGCCTGGATGGAGGTACCTGCTCCGTGTTGGTTGGTCTGTTGGTCATGCAGAGCAGCTACTGGTGGACCTGGTCCATCCAGACCAGCTACTGGTGGACCTGGTCCATCCAGACCAGCTACTGGCCTGCTCACAAGGCGTTTGGCCTCCCATGACCCCAGGAGGTTTTGTTAACCCGACCTGTAGATCTTGGCTCATCTTTTGAACGTCACTTTTAGACTCCAACGCAGCCACCCTTTCATGACCTTGACCATGACCTTTGACCCGATCAATCCCAAAATCAAATCAAATGGTCCCCGGATAATAACCAATCATCCCACCAGATTTCATGCGATTCGGTTTAATACTTTTTGAGTTATGCAAATAATACAACAAACACAAACACACACACACACACACACACACACACACACACACACACACACACAAAACATAAACACACAGCGATCCTAACATAAGCTCCACCTTCTGGAATGTGGAGGTGACGATGAAGAGCAGACGCAGCTCCACCTGCTCTGGCCCTCTCCTGACTCCTCCTCCTCCTGCAGCTCTGGCCTCCCCCCCCGACAACCGGTCCTCCCGTCCCGTCAGCGCCCCGGTGACGTCCCCGGTGTCCCCGGTGTCTCCGGGGGGGGGGGCTCCCTCCCCGCCGCCGCCCAGCCTGCGGCGCTCGGACCACCACCGCTCCGCCGCCAGGGGCCGGAGGGCCGAGGGCCGGCCGGCGGAGCGCAGCAAGAGGCCCGAGTCCACGCCAGAGCTGCAGGTAGGCTCCGCCCCTTGTTGACCCGCCGTGTCAGGATAAAGCTGTGCAGGTTGTGAGACGCCACCGGTCGGTCCCTGGGGGCCGTCCTCCCCAGGGGGAGGGGCTTAAGTGTTTGCCATGTGCAGGTTGGCCCCGCCCCGCCGGTATCAGCCCGGTCCCCCGTCTCACTGGCTCTAAGGGCCGATGACCCGTGTGTCGACAGGGCCGGGGCTTCACTGTCTCTGAGGGCGGGGCTTCACTGTCTCTGAGGGCGGGGCTTCACTGTCTCTGAGGGCGGGGCTTCACTGTCTCTGAGGGCGGCCTCCTGCAGTGCTCTTCCCTGGCCCCCAGTACATGAGGCCCCGTGTGAGGCCCTACATGAGGCCCCGCCTGAGGCCCCGTGTGAGGCCAAGCCTGAGGCCCCGCCTGAGGCCCCGCCTGAGGCCCCGTGTGAGGCCCCGTGTGGGGCCCTACATGAGGGCCCGCCTGAGGCCCCGTGTGAGGCCCCGTGTGAGGCCCCGTGTGAGGCCCCGTGTGAGGCCCCGTGTGGGGCCCCGCCTGAGGCCCCGTGTGAGGCCCTACATGAGGCCCCGTGTGAGGCCCCGTGTGAGGCCCTACATGAGGCCCCGTGTGAGGCCCCGTGTGAGGCCCCGTGTGGGGCCCCGTGTGAGGCCCCGTGTGGGGCCCCGTGTGAGGCCCTACATGAGGCCCCGTGTGAGGCCCCGTGTGGGGCCCCGTGTGAGGCCCTACATGAGGCCCCGTGTGAGGCCCCGTGTGGGGCCCCGTGTGAGGCCCCGTGTGAGGCCCCGTGTGGGGCCCTACATGAGGCCCCGCCTGAGGCCCCGTGTGAGGCCCTACATGAGGCCCTGTGTGAGGCCCCGTGTGGGGCCCTGTGTGAGGCCCTGTGTGAGGCCCTACATGAGGCCCCGTGTGAGGCCCCGTGTGGGGCCCCGTGTGGGGCCCTACATGAGGCCCCGCTTGAGGCCCCGTGTGAGGCCCTACATGAGGCCCTGTGTGGGGCCCTACATGAGGCCCTGTGTGGGGCCCTGTGTGAGGCCCCGTGTGAGGCCCTACATGAGACCCGCCTGAGGCCCCGTGTGAGGCCCCGTGTGAGGCCCTACATGAGGCCCCGCCTGAGGCCCCGTGTGGGGCCCTACATGAGGCCCCGTGTGAGGCCCTACATGAGGCCCTACATGAGGCCCCGCCTGAGGCCCCGTGTGGGGCCCCGTGTGAGGCCCTACATGAGGCCCCGTGTGAGGCCCCGTGTGAGGCCCTACATGAGGCCCCGTGTGGGGCCCCGTGTGAGGCCCTACATGAGACCCGCCTGAGGCCCCGTGTGAGGCCCTACATGAGGCCCCGCCTGAGGCCCCGCCTGAGGCCCCGTGTGAGGCCCTACATGAGGCCCCGCCTGAGGCCCCGTGTGAGGCCCTACATGAGGCCCCGTGTGGGGCCCCGTGTGAGGCCCTACATGAGGCCCCGTGTGGGGCCCCGTGTGAGGCCCTACATGAGACCCGCCTGAGGCCCCGCCTGAGGCCCCGTGTGAGGCCCTACATGAGGCCCCGCCTGAGGCCCCGTGTGAGGCCCTACATGCCCTACAAACGTTGGTGGTCATCGAGGCTTCATCGTTTACAAATACAAACTGAGATCCATCTGATAAATAGGATTTAAACCAACTTAGGGCGGTGCCTGAAATACCAATCGACTGCTCCAGTCTCTGTAATAGGATGTCATGGTCAATGGTGTCGAATGCAGCACTAAGGTCTAACAAGACCAGTACAGAGATGAGTCCTCTATCAGCACTAAGGTCTAACAAGACCAGTACAGAGAGGAGTCCTCTATCAGCACTAAGGTCTAACAAGACCAGTACAGAGAGGAGTCCTCTATCAGCACTAAGGTCTAACAAGACCAGTACAGAGAGGAGTCCTCTATCAGGACTAAGGTCTAACAAGACCAGTACAGAGAGGAGTCCTCTATCAGCACTAAGGTCTAACAAGACCAGTACAGAGAGGAGTCCTCTATCAGCACTAAGGTCTAACTAGACCAGTACAGAGAGGAGTCCTCTATCAGCATTAAGGTCTAACAAGACCAGTAAAGAGAGGAGTCCTTTATCTGCTGCCATTAAGAGGTCATTGGTAATCTTCACCAGTGCTGTCTCTGTGGTGTTTTCTAAATCCTGACTGAAACTCTTCAAATAAACTATTCTGATGTAGAAACTTTCTCAAGGATCTTAGAGAGGAAGGGGAGGTTAGAGATCGGTCTGTAGTTAGCCAAAACCTCTGGATCCAGAGCAGCTTCTTCAGGAGAGGTTTAATTACAGCTACTTTGAAGGAATGTGGTACGTGGCCTGTTAACAAAGACACATTGATAATATCCAAAAGAGAGCTGCCAATTAAAGGCAAAACGTCTTTAAGCAGCCTAGTCGGGATAGGGTCCAAGAGACAGGTAGACAGGGTCTAGAGACAGGTAGACGGGGTCTAGAGACAGGTAGACAGGGTCTAGAGACAGGTAGACGGGGTCTAGAGACAGGTAGACGGGGTCTAGAGACAGGTAGACGGGGTCTAGAGACAGGTAGACGGGGTCTAGAGACAGGTAGACGGGGTCTAGAGACAGGTAGACGTGTTAGAAGTAGAAACCATTGAAGATAATTGGTCACGGTTGATGGGAGAAAAGCCATCTAAATATACACCAGGACATACAGGGGTTTCCAAAGCCATTCCACTTGAGGACAGATTGGCACTGGTTAAGGGCAAGAGATTATTAATCTTGTCCCTAATAGTTAAAATCTTCTCATTAAAGAAGTTCATAAAGTCATTACTACTGAGGTCTATAGGAATACTGGGCTCCACAGAGCTGTGACTCTCTGTCAGCCTGGCTACAGTGCTAAAGAG
The DNA here is from genome assembly GCA_036178185.1 of Liparis tanakae. Lineage (NCBI taxonomy): Eukaryota > Metazoa > Chordata > Actinopteri > Perciformes > Liparidae > Liparis > Liparis tanakae. The sequence continues at coordinate 36,392 of JAYMGU010000029.1, forward strand.
AAACCTGGGGTTGTTCTTATTCTTCTCTATTACTGATGAGTCATATTCTGCTCTGGCATTACGGAGGGCCTTCTTATAAGTTTTAAGACTATCTCGCCAAACTAAGCGGGATTCTTCCCGATTAGTTGAACGCCAAATGCTTTCAAGCTTTCGTGACGTTTGCTTTAATGTGCGGGTCTGAGGGTTATACCAGGGAGCAAACCTCCTCTTCCTCACCCTCTTCTTCTTCAGAGGGACTATCGAGTCCAGTGTCATTCTCAGTGAGCCTGTGGCACTATCAACAAGATGATCAATCTGGGATGGACTAAAGTTAGACCAGGAGTCCTCTGTTATATGAGACCTGGACTAGAGTTAGACCAGGAGTCCTCTGTTATATGAGACATAACGTTTGTTTGTGTTTGTTGACTTTTTTTCCTGTACTATTGTTTTCCACATGCTTTGTTGGATCAGATTGAAAGCTTAACCCCCACTAACTGTGTTTCCTCTGCTGGTGGAACAGCACTCTGCTCAGGACAGAGCAAAGATGGAGCTAGTGCGAGTGAGGAAGGTGAGACTCGCCCTCCTCACCTTCATCAGCTTCTCATGACGAGGTGTAGCGCCTCATCTCCGGATGCTTTATGGTCTCTGGCTGTTTGTGTCCATGTCCAAGGAGACACCATCACTCCATTGTCAGCTATCATCAGAGGATCTGGGGACACCTAGTGGTGAGATTGCCGATTGCAATCAATTGAAACTTCTCCGCGTGCCAAGCGTGTGGAGGAGCTCCAGAGAACAGAGTTACTGCATGAACACGCCTCTACATGTGTTGAGTGACAGAAGACACAACATATCACACCCTGTCACCATACAGCCGCTCTACGGTCTGAGGGGTCACCATACAGCCGCTCTACGGTCTGAGGGGTCACCCTACAGCCGCTCTACGGTCTGAGGGGTCACCCTACAGCCGCTCTACGGTCTGAGTGGTCACCCTACAGCCGCTCTACGGTCTGAGGGGTCACCATACAGCCGCTCTACGGTCTGAGGGGTCACCATACAACAAGTAGTCTTCACATCAACCCATGACATAATGATATGTATCTATATCTCCATGGGGGGGGGTATTTGACCATGCATTCAGCCACAACAGAACGACAACGTGTTGATGCTGAGGAACTACAACGGGCCCTCGGTAGAGCGCATACCTTCGCCGCAGCCACCGTTTTGGTACCTTTTCATGACCTCGACCTTTGACCCGATCGATCCCAAAATCTAATCAAACGGTCCCCGGGTCATAACCGATCATCCCACCATGCGATTCCGTTTAATACTTTTTGAGTTATGCGAATAACACGCATACAAATAAATAAATGAATACACAGTGATCAGAACATAACGTTCCTCATTCTCCAATACGAAGGAAATACATTTTTAATTTCATGAAATAAGATGTTAGTTCATTAACGTGGGGTCAGATGTTAGTTCATTAACGTGGGGTCAGATGTCAGTTCATTATAGTGGGGTCAGATGTTAGTTCATTATAGTGGGGTCAGATGTTAGTTCATTAACGTGGGGTCAGATGTCAGTTCATTATAGTGGGGTCAGATGTTAGTTCATTATAGTGGGGTCAGATGTTAGTTCATTAACGTGGGGTCAGATGTCAGTTCATTATAGTGGGGTCAGATGTTAGTTCATTATAGTGGGGTCAGATGTTAGTTCATTATAGTGGGGTCAGATGTTAGTTCATTAACGTGGGGTCAGATGTTAGTTCATTATAGTGGGGTCAGATGTTAGTTCATTATAGTGGGGTCAGATGTTAGTTCATTAACGTGGGGTCAGATGTTAGTTCATTAACGTGGGGTCAGATGTCAGTTCATTATAGTGGGGTCAGATGTCAGTTCATTAACGTGGGGTCAGATGTTAGTTCATTATAGTGGGGTCAGATGTTAGTTCATTATAGTGGGGTCAGATGTTAGTTCATTATAGTGGGGTCAGATGTTAGTTCATTATAGTGGGGTCAGATGTTAGTTCATTATAGTGGGGTCAGATGTTAGTTCATTATAGTGGGGTCAGATGTTAGTTCATTATAGTGGGGTCAGATGTTAGTTCATTATAGTGGGGTCAGATGTTAGTTCATTATAGTGGGGTCAGATGTTAGTTCATTATAGTGGGGTCAGATGTTAGTTCATTATAGTGGGGTCAGATGTTAGGACACTGGAATGAAACCAGTGACATCGTGTCAGACATGAAGCTCATGGCAGCACGGTGGTGAGCTGTGGACTCACCAGGGGGCAGATCCACTGAATGTGCTTATGTCATGTGTGACTCCCTGGAGGGCTCTCTGCATGGGCCACCATCACACCACCATCACACCACCATCACACAATCATCACACCATCATCACACCACCAGCCCCCCCCCCCCCTGTGGCTGTGATGTCATCACCAGGCTCAATGCTGCCGATGCAACACTAACATGTTTAATGTAAATGAGTTTATTCCAACCGGCTGATGCTTGTTTCTCATCTTCCACAGAAGCGAGCAAAGAGACTTGAGGGAGAAACCATTTATATCAGACACAGCAACTTGATGCTGGAGGTTGGTATGTGCGTCCTGTGCATGGAGCTCTGACTCTCTTGTCTCTTGTCTCTTGTCTCTTGTCTCGTCCCAGCGTCTCGCTCCAGGCTTGGCATGCACCATTGTCCTCTCCGGGTCTCATGCAAGTAGCTTCACCTCACGCCACGCCATGCTCCTCATGTCATGTTGTTGTTGTGTGGACCGTATGACACGCGTCACATTAGTGGTGTGAGTGATGAGATGCTCTGGGCTCTCTGCACCTGCTGCTGAGGCTGAAGAGACTAAAGTATGTATCAGTTGTTTATCGCAGAAACATGATAAGAAGCCTTCGGTCCTGAAGGAAGCCTGACATCACCAGTCAGATGGATTCATTTCATGCTTTCAAAATGGTGGGACATGTTTGTTTTTATTCCCTCTGAAGCCGGGATAAGCCTGATGACGTCATGTGGATTATAACCCAGACTAAGCTCCTTCCCACACGAACAGGCCCAGTCCTCCTGACCCTGACCCTGACCTTTGACCACAGAGCGTCATCTGTTTTAAAGGTCTGTTCACCTTTTAGTCAGAAGCTGTTTCCTGCTCTTGAGAAATCTTCTCACACACATGCAGCGCTCCCCTCCCTCAGGGGATGAAGAGGAGGAACTTGTTCTTTCTTCTGCGGCGCCCGACCTCAGGTACCTGGACTGGGCCGATCTTCACGGCCCCTCACCGGCGCTGCCAGGAGGCCACGCCCTCGTGGTCAGGGGAGGGGGAGACTGGCCTCCGTGCTTCTGGAGCCATGTGCCCCAGAGGCCACGCTAACCCCAGAGGCCACGCCTCCTTCGTGTGAGCCTGCATCGTCTCCACAGGCTCCTCCGGCTCTTCCCTATGTCTGGCTGTCTCCCATAGAGCAGCTCAAAGGGGGAGGAGCCAGTGGACGCTTGAGGAACCTTCTGGTTGAGAGCAACACATAGGGCAGGAGCCGGTCCCCGTGAGGACATCTTCATCAACCGTCTTCTTGAACGTCAGCGTCTTGTTGAGACGTTCACCTGTGGACGGACCGCGGGGCGAAGCTGGCTCACCCGGAGGTGTTCATCACCGCGGCCTGGAGGCCTGGAGCCCTGGAGCCCTGGAGCCCTGGAGGCCTGGAGGCCTGGAGCCCTGGAGGCCTGGAGGCCTGGAGCCCTGGAGCCCTGGAGGCCTGGAGGCCTGGAGCCCTGGAGGCCTGGAGGCCTGGAGCCCTGGAGGCCTGGAGGCCTGGAGCCCTGGAGCCCTGGAGGCCTGGAGGCCTGGGGGCCTGGAGGCCTGGAGGCCTGGAGCCCTGGAGGCCTGGAGGCCTGGAGGCCTGGGGGCCTGGAGGCCTGGAGCCCTGGAGCCCTGGAGGCCTGGAGGCCTGGAGCCCTGGAGGCCTGGAGGCCTGGGGGCCTGGAGGCCTGGAGCCCTGGAGGCCTGGAGGCCTGGGGGCCTGGAGGCCTGGGGGCCTGGAGGCCTGGAGGCCTGGAGGCCTGGGGGCCTGGAGCCCTGGAGGCCTGGAGGCCTGGGGGCCTGGAGGCCTGGAGACCTGGAGGCCTGGAGGCCTGGAGGCCTGGGGGCCTGGAGCCCTGGAGGCCTGGAGACCTGGAGGCCTGGAGGCCTGGAGCCCTGGAGCCCTGGAGCCCTGGAGGCCTGGAGGCCTGGAGCCCTGGAGGCCTGGAGCCCTGGAGCCCTGGAGGCCTGGAGGCCTGGAGGCCTGGAGCCCTGGAGGCCTGGAGGCCTGGAGCCCTGGAGCCCTGGAGGCCTGGAGGCCTGGAGGCCTGGAGGCCTGGAGGCCTGGAGGCCTGGAGGCCTGGAGGCCTGGGGGCCTGGAGGCCTGGGGGCCTGGAGGCCTGGAGGCCTGGGGGCCTGGAGGCCTGGAGCCCTGGAGGCCTGGAGCCCTGGAGGCCTGGGGGCCTGGAGCCCTGGAGGCCTGGAGGCCTGGAGCCCTGGAGGCCTGGAGGCCTGGAGGCCTGGAGGCCTGGAGGCCTGGAGCCCTGGAGGCCTGGAGGCCTGGAGCCCTGGAGCCCTGGAGGCCTGGAGGCCTGGAGGCCTGGAGGCCTGGGGGCCTGGGCCCTCAGCGAGTCCTGGGTTCCACTCTGCTCAACGATCTGCTTCCACCGGCTCCTATGGGCTGGAGAGGGGTCCTCCACAGCAGGAGGCGAGGACGGGACGGGGTCTGGAGTCTGAGGAGCCTGAGGAGTCTGCCGTGGGCCCCTCCAGGTCATGTGTCCTCCTGGCCCTCCGGACATGTCCCCTCCAGGTCATGTGTCCTCCTGGCTCTCCGGACGTGTCCCCTCGTGTTGACCTCTTCTGTCCATAACCCTCTGGCCCCCACCAGGCTGGCCAGGTCATGTGGCGTTGCTCTGCTGGTCTTTGTCTTGGCCTCGCATGGTAGATAATAAGTGTCCATCGTGATCCTCACCCAGAGCCCTAGTTCCTCAGGGTCGGAGGTCAGCCTCTGGTTAGCCGAGGTCATAAATGTGACCCGCGCTGGCAGCTCTGGTTAAACCTCCAGTCGGGGAACCTCTGGGCTCTGGCTTCTGAACTGCAGGATGTAAGCCGCACCTGGCCAGGATGTAAGCCACACCTGGCCAGGATGTAAGCCGCACCTGGCCAGGATGTAAGCCGCACCTGGCCAGGATGTAAGCCACACCTGGCCAGGATGTCCTTCTCAAGACCGATCCTCCTCTGACCGGCTGTGGGGAGACGAGGACGCTGGTGACCAGTGACAGGACCGTCCATCTGTGTGGTCCTGACTCACTCCTCTCAGCAGCCGGTCCAGACTGAGGGAGGTCTTCCTCTCAGCAGCCGTTCAGACTGAGGGAGGTCTTCCTCTCAGCAGCGAGGCTCAGTCACATAAACATACAGACATAAAGCACATTGTCACCCTGTAGCTCTGGTAACTTCATTCATCTGTTATTCATCATTTGTTATCCATTTGTCGATCTTCTTCCACCATGTAGACGTTTGTCTTCTTGTCCCTCTGCTCTCACATTCCTCCCTCTGTGTCCCTCTGTCCTGACGTGACCCTGTGACCTCTGAAGGACCTGGATAAGACCCAGACGGGCATCATGCGCCACCACAGCAGCATCAGTGAGCTGAAGAGGAGCTTCATGGAGGCGGGGCCAGAGCCGCGGCCCAGCGAGTGGGACAAGCGTCTGGCCACCAACTCGCCGTTCCGCTCGGCGAGCACCAACGGCCAGCTGCAGCCCGCGGTGAGTCCTGACCCGCAGACAGGCGGCAGTGAGACAGGTCAACGTGTCGAGCATACTCATGACTAGAGATCACTGTCTCACCTCACTAGAGATGATGTCTCACCTCACTAGCGATGATGTCTCACCTCACTAGAGAAGACTGTCTCACTAGAGATCACTGTCTCACCTCACTAGAGATCACTGTCTCACCTCACTAGAGATGACTGTCTCACCTCACTAGAGATCACTGTCTCACTTGACTAGAGATCACTGTCTCACTAGAGATGACTGCCTCACTAGAGATCACTGTCTCACCTCACTAGAGATCACTGTCTCACCTCACTAGAGATCACTGTCTCACCTCACTAGAGATGACTGTCTCACCTCACTAGAGATGACTGTCTCACCTCACTAGAGATCACTGTCTCACCTCACTAGAGATCACTGTCTCACCTCACTAGAGATGACTGTCTCACTTGACTAGAGATCACTGTCTCATTAGAGATCACTGTCTCACCTCACTAGAGATGACTGTCTCACTAGAGATCACTATCTCACATGTGATTCCCACTAGAGCAGTAGCATTGAGTCTTCTTTAACACTAGAGCAGTAGCATTGAGTCTTCTTTAACACTAGAGCAGTAGCATTGAGTCTTCTCCAACACTAGAGCAGTAGCATTGAGTCTTCTTTAACAGTAGAGCAGTAGCATTGAGTCTTCTTTAACACTAGAGCAGTAGCATTGAGTCTTCTCCAACACTAGAGCTGTAGCATTGAGTCTTCTCCAACACTAGAGCAGTAGCATTGAGTCTTCTTTAACACTAAAGCAGTAGCATTGAGTCTTCAACACTAGAGCAGTAACATTGAGTCTTCTTTAACACTAGAGCACTGGCATTGAGTCTTCTTCAACACTAGAGCAGTAGCATTGAGTCTTCTTCAACACTAGAGCAGTAGCATTGAGTCTTCTTCAACACTAGAGCAGTAGCATTGAGTCTTCTTCAACACTAGAGCAGTAGCATTAAGTCTTCTTTAACACTAGAGCAGTGACATTGAGTCTTCTTTAACACTAAAGCAGTAGCATTGAGTCTTCAACACTAGAGCAGTAGCATTGAGTCTTCTTTAACACTAGAGCAGTAGCATTGAGTCTTCTTTAACACTAGAGCAGTGACATTGAGTCTTCTTTAACACTAAAGCAGTAGCATTGAGTCTTCAACACTAGAGCAGTAGCGTTGAGTCTTCTTCAACACTAGAGCAGTAGCGTTGAGTCTTCTTCAACACTAGAGCAGTAGCGTTGAGTGTTCTTCAACACTAGAGCAGTAGCGTTGAGTGTTCTTCAACACTAGAGCAGTGGCGTTGCGTGTCGCTCCGGAAGAGGAGGGTCTGCTCACGGTGTCTCTGTCCTGCAGTCTCCCGTGATGAAGACCCAGACCATCACCATCTCAGACGTCACCAATTCCCTGAGAGGAGGCGTGGCCAACAAGGACATCCCGTCGGTTCACACGGCGACCAAGACCATCACCTACGAGTCGGCACAGGTGAGGAGCCACGCCCATTTGCAGGTCTTTAAAGGTGTGCTAGTGCAGGTGTAGCTCAGCGCACTGTCCTCCGGCCGGCCTGAAGGGGGCGGTGTCCCCTGTCGTAACCTGACCCTGTAACACGTGACGGTGTCTGTCCAACAGACGGTGGACGGCCGAGCAGAGCGGGACGTCGGAGTCCTGCTGAGCGCCCAGACCATCACTTCAGAGACCACCAGCACCACCACCACCACCCAGATCACCAAGGTCTGTCCACCGCTCCTCCACCCAGATCACCAGGTCTGTCCACCGCTCCTCCACCCAGATCACCAGGTCTGTGCACCGCTCCTCCACCCAGATCACCAGGTCTGTGCACCGCTCCTCCACCCGTCCCGTGGAGGTACCTGCTGCTGGCGTCCAGCAGAGGCCTGTGCAGCGCTTCAGGTGGATCACAGGATCCGCCTCCAGTGGGCACATGTTTCAATTTGCAAATTAGAAATCACACTTCTCCTCCTCTTGAGTCATAACTCCGTCATAGAGACAGCCTACCTCTTACATCCAGGGTGTTAACACCAACCATGACACAACCTACCAGGATCCACCTGGTTTACACTCACCTGAACATCCGAGCACAGAGCGCCGATAGAAACAGAGCACCGTCAGTCATGCTCCGTCCTCAGGGTGAAGCCCAGCGTGGTGAAGGGGTGGAGGCTCTCCCACGTTGTACTTGTGTGAGTATCAAGGCGGTGAAGGGGTGGAGGCCCACGTCAGTCGGCCGGTGGTCCATAAGCAGCGTCACCATCCCTTGAATGTGTGCCGGTTCATCAAAGACATCAAAGACATCAAAGACATCGGAGTCTCTCAAAGGAAGGCTGAGTTAGACGAGCTGAGTGTGGCGCTCCGCCTCCACGCCACGCCGCTCATCTACAGCGCTGAGACAGCAGGAGCCGAGTGGAGTGTAGACCGCACAGCTGGACAGTCTGGATAGGAACTACCACTGTAAAGTGTGGTGGAAATGAGTGTTTCTTTCCTTTGTGAGAAATCAAACGTAGTTTAAGCAAGGTAGACCCATAACACTTTATTCTAGCAACAAGTTTACAAGTCATCCACCAAGCGCTACATACAAACAAGTCATGAAAACATTCAGCCGAATGGACCAGAGTCCCTGAGCCCTCTCTCTCAGTCCATCAGGAATAACTGCTGCTTCTTGGTTGATTTGCCTCCTCTTTATACACCTCGCCGAGATGCGCACATTCCGGAATCCTTCCGTCCCCTATCCGAGGGAGCGGTCCCCTGAAGGCTTTGGTCAACCTGCACCACCCAGAAGTCTGACCACAAAGAGTGATCTTTCTGGTCGGTCAGATACCTCAGGGCAAAGGGAGTGACTATCTCTGCATGACCCCACACCGGATTTGATTACCCTCATAACCATTTGGATGAGAGAACTGTTTAACACATTTTCTCCTCCGACATAAAGAAGACGGGGAGTTTAAGATCCCAGAATGCATAGCGGGGTCTCCACGTGCCGGGTCGCGCCCAAGGACCAGAGAGGTGGGCTCAAGGTAGACTACAGACAGGGACCAGAGAGGTGGGCTCAAGGTAGACTACAGACAGGAACCAGAGAGGTGGGCTCAAGGTAGACTACAGACAGGGACCGGAGAGGTGGGCTCAAGGTAGACTACAGACAGGGACCAGAGAGGTGGGCTCAAGGTAGACTACAGACAGGGACCAGAGAGGTGGGCTCAAGGTAGACTACAGACAGGGACCGGAGAGGTGGGCTCAAGGTAGACTACAGACAGGGACCAGAGAGGTGGGCTCAAGGTAGACTACAGACAGGGACCAGAGAGGTGGGCTCAAGGTAGACTACAGACAGGGACCGGAGAGGTGGGCTCAAGGTAGACTACAGACAGGGACCAGAGAGGTGGGCTCAAGGTAGACTACAGACAGGGACCGGTCGGGGTCGGTGCAGCTGTACCCAATGTCTTCCTGTCTGAACCTTGGCTGAGCTCCATGTGTTCCTGTGCAGCGTCCTCCAGGTGGTTGGCGTCCTGCCAGGTGCACTCTGTGCCCCCCCCCTCGGGGGCGCGTGGCTCTGCTCGTGGTCCTGATCTCTGGCTGCCGCTCTCTGTTGCAGACGGTGAAAGGAGGTGTCTCTGAGACCCGCATTGAGAAGAGGATCGTCATCACCGGAGACACTGAAATTGATCACGACAAGGTAAAGAATTGTTGTGTCACGTGTTCAGACCAGAGGTCCTCAGCTTCCACATGCTGATGTCCCTGGTAGGCGGGAATGACTCGTGGGCGTGCATTGCCCCATCGAGCGGTTGTGTTCATACTTCAAGTAAAGGAAGTCATCCGAATGAAGTCCTCATGTCCTTCCTCCACAGGCTTTGGCTCAGGCCATCAAAGAGGCCAAAGAGCAGCACCCAGACATGTCTGTTACCAAAGTGGTGGTCCACCAGGAGACGGAGATCAGCCCCGAGTGAGACAGGTGAGTGTGACCTCGACAGGTAGAGGAGCTAGCTGCTCCCACGCCAGTGAAGGGAGGACGTCCTCTCTTTGGGTGGTTACTAGTCAACAACCAGAACACAATGGTGACATCGCTGGTCCAATGGTCGTCTTCAATCCTCTAACACTGGATTGTACTACATAAAATGGAAGGGAAAGTATCTTTCTTAGAATAAATCACAACCGTATATAAATAAAAGAAATATCTTGGTGCTGTGGTTTGGTTTTCTTCCGGTCCTCACCAGGCATTCCGGTCCTCACCAGACATCTATTGTTCATCTGGTCACATGACATCTATTGTTCATCTGGTCACATCTATTGTTTAGTTTAGTTTATTTATTGGATCCCCGTTAGCTGACGCCTTAGCGACCGCTAATCTTCCTGGGGTCCACAGAAAGGACAAAATACAATACATACAAAAACATATAAAACATATCGTGAAACAAACAGTTAATAATATTACAACAAAGTGAAGAATAGTGCAGTCAGATGAACAGTACAGAAGGATCATATATATGTCATGCAATTCAACTTAATTCATACAAAGAAAAAGAAAATCAGATGACTAAAAAGCAATAGAATACGTCAAGTGGTTAATGTTCTTAGATGTGCTTTTAATTGTTTTTTAAATGAAAAACGATTGCTTATGTGAGTTAAATAAGGAGGCAGTGAGTTCCCAGCGCTAATAGCACGATAGATAACCGTATGTTTGAGGAGGTTAGTTCTGGGGGTCGGTGGTATCAATTGGCCTAAACTAGCATTCCTGGTGTTATGGTTGTGTCTGTTACATGTGTATTGTAACTGATTGAAAAAATATACCAGTGTCTGATTAAATATTACTTTCCTGAAAAACGCGAGAAGACAGAAGTGAAGTTGAGTTTCAACTGCGAACCATGACCGGCGAGAGTGCATATATGCAGTATTAGTTCTAAAGGAACACTGGAGCGCTAATCTGGCAGCTCTGTTTTGAACCATTTGTAGTTTGTGAATGTCCTTCTTGGCTGCCACTGCCCACATGAACGGACAGTACATCAGGTGACAAAAGACCAGAGAGTGTAACACCTGACAAACAATAGGGAGTGTTAAATAAGGAAAGCACTTTCTGGTCATAGCTATACCCCTTCCCATCTTAGTGACTGTGCCTTTGATGTGCTCCGACCACGACAACTGTTCATCCAGCACGAGGCCCAGCAGTTTGACCTTCTGGACCTGTTCTATCGCCGAACCGGACATGGACAGGTGAAGCTGTGTGTCACCGTGAAGAGTATTCCTCCAGCCAAACACAATACATTTAGTTTTTGAAATGTTCAGGGCAAGCTTATTCACTTTAACCCAATCAGACACTCTCTCCAGATCCTGATTCAGAACTGTCGCAAGTTCCAGTTTGTTTGCAGAATGACTGTACAGTGTTGTGTCATCAGCATACATAACCATGTTGGAGTTTTTAATTGACAAAGGGAGATCATTTGTGAAAATGGAAAAGAGTAAAGGGCCTAAGCAGCTCCCCTGTGGAACACCACAACTGACATGTCTACAGTCAGATAAACTACCATTATAAAAGACTCTTTGCGATCTCTCAGAAAGAGAGCTAACCATCCAGGAGAGTGCAGTTCTGCTGAATCCATAACTTTCAAGTTTGGTAATCATAATATCATAATCAATTACATCAAATGCAGCACTAAAGTCAAGCAAGACTGTGCCGACCATTTTCTTATTGTCCATCTGTGTCAGACAATCATCAGTTAGCTGGGCAAGGGCAGTAGCTGTTGAGTGATTAGGTCTGTATGCATGTTGGGAACTAGTAATGAGGTTATTCCAAATAAAATAATCCTGTATTTGTTTGAAAACAATTTTCTCTAATAATTTACTGAAAATGGGGAGTATACAAATTGGACGGCTATTTACACATGTGAAGGCAGATTTCTTGTCCTTAGGTATAGGAATCACTTTTGCCACTTTCCAGTGCCACTTATTGTTCATCTGGTCACATGACATCTATTGTTCATCTGGTCAACGTTAGTCACAGAGTTCCACAAGGTTCTGTGCTTGGACCAATTCTATTTACCTTATACATGCTTCCTTTGGGCAATATTATCAGGAAACACTCTATAAACTTTCATTGTTATGCAGATGATACTCAACTATATCTATCGATAAAACCAGAGGAGACTAACCAACTCACTAAAATTCAAGCATGTCTTAGTGACATAAAAACATGGATGACCGGCAACTTCTTGATGTTAAACTCGGACAAAACCGAAGTAATTCTACTCTGAGCACCTCAGAGATCAATTATCTGGTGATGTGGTTTCTGTAGATGGCATTACTCTAGCATAAACACCACTGTAAAGAATCTCTATCTTTGATCGGGACTTGTCCTTTAACTCCACGTAAAGCAAATCTCAAGGACTGCATTCTTCCATCTACGTAATATTTCAAAAATCAGGCACATCTTGTCTCAAAAAGATGCAGAGAAATTGGTTCACGCGTTCGTTACTTCGAGACTGGATTACTGCAACTCCTTATTATCAGGCTGCTCTATAAGTCTCTTAGGTCAACTCCTTATTATCAGGCTGCTCTATAAGTCTCTTAGGTCAACTCCTTATTATTAGGCTGCTCTATAAGTCTCTTAGGTCAACTCCTTATGATCAGGCTGCTCTATAAGTCTCTTAGGTCAACTCCTTATTATCAGGCTGCTCTATAAGTCTCTTAGGTCAACTCCTCATTACCAGGCTGCTCTATAAGTCTCTTAGGTCAACTCCTTATTATTAGGCTGCTCTATAAGTCTCTTAGGTCAACTCCTTATTATCAGGCTGCTCTATAAGTCTCTTAGGTCCCTCCAGTTGATCCAGAATGCTGCAGCTCGTGTTCTCACTAAACTAAGAACATAGATCACATGACTCCTGCATTAGCTGCTCTGCACTGACTCCCTGTAAAATCAAGAATCACTTTTAAAATTCTTCTCTTAACCTACAAAGCCTTAATTGGTGATGCTCCATCATATCTTAAGGAGCTTGTAGTACCGTATCGCCCCACCAGAGAACTGCTCACTAAATGCGGGGCTACTTGTAGTTCCTAGAGTCTTAAAATGTCAAATGGGAGCCAGAGCCTTTAGTTATCAAGCTCCTCTTTTATGGAACCAGCTCCACCTTCAGTCCTGGAGGCAGACACAGTCACCACCTTCAAGAGTAGACTGAAGACTTTCCTCTTTGACAGAGCTGATAGTCAGGGCTGAGTCAGGTTCACCTGGTCCACACCTGGAGATGCTGCTAGAGGCTTATAGCTGCTGGGGACCTTTAGGATGCACTGAGCACCTCTCTCCTCTTCTCTTTCTCCTATGGATGAATCTTCATCTCTCCATCACACATGACTAACTCTGCTTCTCCCCGGAGTCCTTCTGACTTCCTGTCTCATGGGGTCATGTGACCCTCGGAGACGGCATAGATCCATCTGCTGATGGACCATCGATGGGTGGATCGTGAGTTCCTGACACCAGCTGTGCCACTGCCCTGCTGGGACTCCGCCCACTGTAGAGACTCCGCCCACTGCTGGGACTCCGCCCACTCCTCCACTCGGGAGGTCTCCAAACTCTCCATGGTGGAATATGCCTAAATATGAACTATTGATAAACTCTGTCAGATTCCTTGAATGTATTTTAACTCTAAATATGTCCTTCTGTACACATTACATCTATTGTTCTGTCCATCCTGGAGAGGATCCTCCTCTGTTCTCTCCTGAAGGGTTCTTCCCTTTTTTTACCCCCTGAAGGGTTATTTGGGAGTTTTTCCTGGTCCGATGTGAGGTTTTGGGGCAGGGATGTCTATGTGTACAGATTGTAAAGCACTCTGAGACAAATGTGTAATTTGTGAAACTGGGCTATACAAATAAACTGAATTGAATTGAATTGAATTGAACTGTCAAGAGGCATAGTCGGCTATACAAGCTCAACCCCACTTTGCAAGATGGCATCTTAAGAGTTGGAGGGCGACTGGATAAATCTACCATGACAGACACTGCCAAACACCCAGCAATTCTGTCAAAAGACTCTAGAGTCGCCTCCCTCATTTTGCTTGATCTGCATGAAAAGACTGGACATTGTGGGCGCAACTACATGTTGTCGCACTTAAGACAAAAGTTTTGGATTCCGAAAGCAACCTCAGCCATCAGAAAACTGATCTCAAGATGCACAGTCTGCAGGAAACTCAAAGGGAGAGTGGGAGAGCAAAAGATGGCAAATCTGCCAGAAGATCGCCCAACACCAGACCAGCCATCATTCACCAATGTGGGCGTGGATTATTTTGGCCCCTTTGAAGTTAAACGGGGCCGGAGCACTGTCAAAAGGTACGGGGTAATGTTTACCTGCCTCGCCATCAGAGCAGTGCATATAGAGATAGCAGACAGTCTTGACACCAGCTCTTGCATCAACGCCATACGCCGCTTCATAAGTAGAAGAGGCCAGGTCTCCATCATGCGCTCTGACAATGGCACAAAAAGAGTTGCAAGTGGCCATTGAGAGTCTGAACGAGTTAAAGATTAAAAAAACTTTGCAAAAAAGATGTTACTCTATCATCACAGATGTTACTCTATCATCACAGATGTTACTCTATCATTATAGATGTTACTCTATCATCACAGACGTTACTCTATCATTATAGACGTTACTCTATCATTATAGATGTTACTCTATCATTATAGATGTTACTCTATCATCACAGACGTTACTCTATCATTATAGACGTTACTCTATCATTATAGACGTTACTCTATCATTATAGATGTTACTCTATCATTATAGATGTTACTCTATCATTATAGATGTTACTCTATCATTATAGATGTTACTCTATCATTATAGATGTTACTCTATCATTATAGATGTTACTCTATCATTATAGATGTTACTGTATCATTACAGATGTTACTCTATGATTATAGATGTTACTCTATCATCACAGATGTTACTCTATCATCACAGATGTTACTCTATCATTATAGATGTTACTCTATCATCACAGATGTTACTCTATCATTATAGATGTTACTCTATCATTATAGATGTTACTCTATCATCACAGATGTTACTGTATCATTACAGATGTTACTCTATGATTATAGATGTTACTCTATCATCACAGATGTTACTCTATCATCACAGATGTTACTCTATCATTATAGATGTTACTCTATCATCACAGACGTTACTCTATCATTATAGACGTTACTCTATCATTATAGATGTTACTCTATCATTATAGATGTTACTCTATCATCACAGACGTTACTCTATCATTATAGACGTTACTCTATCATTATAGATGTTACTCTATCATTATAGATGTTACTCTATCATTATAGATGTTACTCTATCATTATAGATGTTACTCTATCATCACAGATGTTACTCTATCATTATAGATGTTACTCTATCATTATAGATGTTACTCTATCATCACAGATGTTACTGTATCATTACAGATGTTACTCTATGATTATAGATGTTACTCTATCATCACAGATGTTACTCTATCATTATAGATGTTACTCTATCATTAGAGATGTTACTCTATCATCACAGATGTTACTGTATCATTACAGATGTGTCCCTCTTGTGGGCTTTGGCTATTACAGTTTTTTTTCCGATTGATTTGGCTCAATTCTTGAAACACAAATGACGTTCTCAAAACAAGTCGTGCAAACCTCCAAACCACTGGGCACTTGTTCACAACAGATTGGAATTTCTCATTCCTTTAATCAAATTGCAATTGTTTTAGTACAATTGTCTACAGTTTGCACACATTTCAAATGATTTAGCACATCTGTGCAAACGGTTATGTGCAGTTGCCTTCAGTGAGCCACATTACCGACTGAACACCTCCTGCTGGTCTGAACTGACTGTTGTTTCTCAGTCAAGTGGTCGTTCTCTGCAGAACATCTTGGCATCGTTTCCTTGTTTACATCATCACCGTCACAATAGTTCACTCCTCTGTCAAAATCCCTCAGGCACATAATACCATGAAGAACATGATGGTTTATACTGTAATGTGGATCTGTTGGATCATCGGCTTCATTTTCAGGCCCAACGAGAACTTTACTGATCAAGGGGAGTTTCTCACATCCGATCAATAATCAGTCATGTGAGTCAGCTGACAGCTGCTATCCAGGAGTATACATGATCCCATCAAATACCTAGCGCTTGACAGAGCTCAGTACAGTTTACAGCATGAACATGGAAGCACCTTCTTCCTACGCTTCGAGGAAGAGTAGGAAGAAGAGGAAGAGGAGCAAGGGTGCGTGGTGGTGGAGAAGGGGGAAGAGGCCGAGGAAGACGAAGATCTGTGGCCAGACAGACGTGAGGATGAGGATGAGAGAGGATGAACTCCAGCTTTGAGCTCCAGCTTTGCTTTTCTTTCCTCCTGTATGTTGTGTTACAGTAGTGGAGGCTGTACTTCATTTGATTTTTGATGTGCTTTTTGTTTGACACAATTTTTTGCTGTACACATTTTCTGTTTCTGTTTTGCAATGACTGTAACAATGACTGTAACAATGACTAACAATTACTGTAACAATTACTGTAACAATGACTAACAATTTTTACTGTAACAATGACTGACAATGACTGTAACAATTACTGTAACAATGACTGTAACAATCACTGTAACAATGACTGTAACAATCACTGTAACAATGACTGTAACAATGACTGTAACAATGACTGTAACAATTACTGTAACAATTACTGTAACAATTACTGTTACAATGTCCATGTCAGTATACAGTAAGTGCAACACAGTTTGTGATGTGAGACCTGGTCGGCTCCTCTTGAATTCATCTTCTTTCTGTTTGATACACGTAGTATTCTGGAAAGAAAACATTTACTACAGGAACCATTCAGGGTCAAAGGACTAAGCCAAGAGTGAACTGTGCACATGAGGATATTCATATGCTCCACTGCCTTATGACAAAACATCTAAACATTTTGACCTGCAGTGTTTAAACAATGACAAAGGGACTTTTCATTTTGGGGGCACTGACTATTTGTATGAGAAAAGGACTTAGTTTTGACCAATGAGTTGTCTGTTTTGGGAGAGATATGACCTTTTGCAGGGGGGCCATCGTGTTCTGCTAAACCGTCCAGGTTCATTTGAGAGATGAGCCACAGCAATCGAGAAGGAAGTTTGCATTTTGGGGGCACTGACTATTTGTATGAGAAGCTGATTTGGGTCTGAAGCTTGAGTTAACTGTTTTGGGGGAGATGTGACCTTTTGAAGGTGATCTATGTAGTTGTGCTGAACCATATAAACTATTTTACCAAATGCACTAAGAGTTTTGAGAATGTAATTTCTGTTTCAAGAATTGAGCCAAAGCAATCGAGAAAAACTGTAAAATCACTAAAATATGTTTAACTTCTTTTCTTTCTGTGGTCATCTGTCCATCTCTCTTCCTCTCCATCTACCCCCCCCCCCCCCCATGTCTCCATCACACCGTTTCAGCGCAGCCCTCCGGCCTCCACACCGACGCCGGTCTCCAAAAGGAGCTCCAGACCCCTCCGAGGTCTCATGATGACCTTTGACCTCATGAGCATGGAGTTGGGCCTGAAGGAGAACCCCCCAGAATCCCCCACAATGCCCTCTGCTCCAATAAAGATCAGCCGTGCTGGACTGATGACAAAACAATTTTTTGAAGAGATAAAAATTGAGAATAAAGTACAGCATTTGTGGATTTATTCCTCTCCGATTTGTCTGGAGAGTTTCAGAAGTTTTTCAAGGACATTTGGTCTTTTAATCTTGAGATTCCTGGTACTTTATTTTTCTACAGCTTTTCTGAACAGCTGGTTGGAGTGTTTTCTCACCAGGTGTTGAGGGTGGTGTGTCCCTCCAGGGGCCCCCTCCAAGGGAACCAGAGTCTGGTCTCATGTACAGTAAATATTTTATTTTCCCTCTCAATGCGAAAAAAAATATTTTTTCAATTTCTGTATTAAAAAAAGATTCATTGCATTAAAATATCTGGGCAATTACTGAGATTATCTTAGAGTTCTAGCTTCATCCTTTGTTGGGTGATTTTTACATCTTTTGATTGTTTTAGTTGTTGTTGTTGTTGTTGTTGTGCTTGTTGATCAGGACCAAGGAGACAACTGTGTACTGTGTGTGTCCTCGGCTCGGTGGTTTGTGACCTCGTGGTTTGGCCTTTCCCGTTCTCGTGTGACATCACGGTGACATCACGGTGACATCACGGTGACATCACGTTGACATCACGGTGACATCATGGTGACATCACGGTGACATCATTGTGACACCATCGTGACATCATCGTGACATCAAGGTGACATGGTGACATCAAGGTGACATGGTGACATCACAGTGACATCACGGTGACATCACGGTGACATCACAGTGACATCACGGTGACATCACGGTGACATCACAGTGACATCACGGTGACATCACAGTGACATCACGGTGACATCACAGTGACATCACGGTGACATCACGGTGACATCATTGTGACACCATCGTGACACCATCGTGACATCATCGTGACATGGTGACATCAAGGTGACATGGTGACATCACAGTGACATCACGGTGACATCACGGTGACATCAAGGTGACATGGTGACATCACAGTGACATCACGGTGACATCACGGTGACATCAAGGTGACATCACGGTGACATCACGGTGACATCACAGTGACATCACGGTGACATCACAGTGACATCACGGTGACATCACAGTGACATCACGGTGACACCATTGTGACATCACGGTGACACCATTGTGACATCACGGTGACATCAACATCACGGTGACATCACGGTGACATCACAGTGACATCACGGTGACATCACGGTGACACCATCGTGACATCAACATCACGGTGACATCACGGTGACATCATCATGACATCACGGTGACATCACGGTGACATCACGGTGACACCATCGTGACATCACGGTGACATCACGGTGACGCTGTGCATGTCTCTCGTGTGTACGTTCCTACCAGGTGGGCAGCGTGTTGTCGTCCACAGAGAGCGTCACATGACCTCCACATGATACGCTCCATCAGAGCGTAGAGTGGTCCTCTTGGAGGGAAGTGGACTCTCGGGCGCCAGAGCGCCGTGCGTTTAGACGATGACGCAATAGGATGTGAGCGAGGTCCATTGTAACGGCAGGGAGGCGGAGCTCCTTCAGTCGAATGATACCAACCCGTTACCATCATGTCAACACAGCAGTGTGTCGTGTGTTGCTCTTCACGGCCCCTCCTGGAGGACGTCAACAACAACATATTAACACAGCAGTGTGTCACTGTGTGGCGATGACGTCGCTGTGTGGCGATGATGTCACTGTTCCTCGTGTCTGGAGCCCGGCGTGTAGCTCTCTCTCCCCCCCCCCCCCTGTGGACCACGGACTACATCTGTTGCTGTTCAAGGTGTTTTCTACCCAGCAGGTGTCTGAATACGGGTCTGTTGATACTGTGTCTTCATGATGATAATAAAGCTCAAGTCATTTGATTGAACTGTGTGATTTATTGAACTTCATCAGGTCTGTTGTCCTCTGGGGCGACGTGATCTACTAAAGGTTACAACAACAACAACAGCAACAACAACAACAACAACAGGTGTTTCTCACAGCTGGGCGGTTCCCCTTCTAGAGAGAGACCAGCAGAAGAGCTCCACCCACAGGAGGCGGGGGGGGGGGGGGGGGTCATTGTGAACCACGTCAGAAGAACCTTCATGAGGAGGAGTCAGGGTCAGAAGAACCATCATGAGGAGGTGATAGATCCATGGATGAAGAAGCCCCCACATCACCTGCTGCAGGAATGGAAAGAGGATGAAGTGAAGGACGTATGATGATGAAGAGGAAGAATAAACTCATCTTCACTGAATGTTTGAACTCTAACCTGTCTTCTGGTCACATGACCTCTATGACACCTGTCCACCTGGAGAGGTCCTCCTCTTCTCTCCTCAGGGGTCTGACCTTCACCCTGAAGGGCTGTGGGGAGTTGTTCCTGATCCATGAGGTCAGAGGTCAAAGGTCAGGGACAGGTCATCAAACCCTCTGAGGTAGATTGAGAAGGTCACTAGTGAAGAATGAAGGCTGAGCAACCAGATGTCTCCTGAGGATGACTCCATCAGTCTGTCTCCTCCTCAATGGAGGGACCCTTTCCTTTCGTTTCTCTGGACTCTCCGTTGTCGTTTAAATGAACAACGCTGTGTTCTGGGCTCAGTGACCACCTGACCACCTGACCACCTGACATCTGACCACGTGACCATGTGACCACCTGACATGTGACCATGTGACCATGTGACCATCTGACCACGTGACCATCTGACATCTGACCACGTGACCATGTGACCACCTGGCATGTGACCATGTGACCATGTGACCATGTGACCATGTGACCATGTGACTGTGAGGTATATTCTCTAAGGGGTACGATGTCCTATCACTACAGTTCAAGCTGCTTGTAGATTTGAGTGAAGTAAGCAGTTGTGGGACAGACAACAATGGAAGAAGTGCTATCCAGTGACTCGTTACTGTGTGCCCCAGTGGCCCCAGTGACCCCAGTGACCCCAGTGGCCCCAGTGACCCCAGTGGCCCCAGTGACCCCAGTGGCCCCAGTGACCCCAGTGGCCCTCGGCCCTATGTTGTTGGGGATATGGAACAGTGGTCCCAGGGGACGGGCGATTCCAAAAGAGTGCTGAAGGGCACCGCCCGGGGAATCTAGAGCTCGGCCGTCAACACCCACCAGGGTCCAGATGGAGGAAGGTGGAGGCCTGGATGGACCCCCGACGTGCTCTGTGACCTCGGTGCTCCTCGGGGATGGAACGAGGTGCACGACGCTGCAGGGAGAGCCCCGTTGGGAGAGCCCCATGAGTCTGCTGCCCTCTGACCCCAGAGATAATAGACAGATGGAAAAGGCCCCTGTGAGGCTGCAGCTGTCTGCCGCTCCATCAGGTTGGCGCCTCCACTCGCTCCACCCAAACACCGGAGTGTAAACACCGCCCCCCCCACACATTGCTGCCAGCAGGAGGAGCAGGACACAGGGCTGTCTGGGCTGCAGGAGGATGCTGTGCAGTGTTTATTTAACTGTAACATACACTGAACATCTCCTCCACAACCCAACCAGTTCATCTGTTACAGCCCAGAACCAACAGGGGGCTATACAGCGTGGACACACACAACAAGGAGGATGATCCCGACTGGAGGGCAGTGTGTGTGTGTCACAGTGTGTGTGTGTGTGTGTGTGTGTGTGGATCTAATGTCGTGACTTTGTCTGTTTAAAGGAACATCATCTCTAAAGAACTCAGGGGTTCTGACCACGAGGGGAAGGAGAGGGAAGGACGTTCAAACCCTCAGGGGTTTTGTCATCTTCATTTCCACACGGCATTCAAACATTCACAATCAATAACCGCCGTCTGTTTGTTCTGCGACAACTTTACTTAGAATCAAATATTAAGATTAGTCTCTGTAGCAACTCCATCCCCCCCGAGCCCCGAGGCCCGATAACAAAGACGACGGGCTTCATGTATCGCAGCTCGGAGCCGACCGCACGGCCTCGCCTCGCTCACGCAGCTCCGCCTCCAGCTCACGCAGCTCCACCTCCAGCTCCGCCTCCAGCTCACGCAGCTCCGCCTCCAGCTCCGCTTCCAGCCCACGCAGCTCCGCCTCCAGCTCACGCAGCTCCGCCTCCAGCTCACGCAGCTCCACCTCCAGCTCCGCCTCCAGCTCACGCAGCTCCGCCTCCAGCTCCGCCTCCAGCTCACGCAGCTCCGCCTCCAGCTCCGCCTCCAGCCCACGCAGCTCCGCCTCCCGCTCACGCAGCTCCGCCTCCAGCCCACGCAGCTCCGCCTCCAGCCCACGCAGCTCCGCCTCCCGCTCACGCAGCTCCGCCTCCAGCTCCGCCTCCAGCTCACGCAGCTCCGCCTCCAGCTCCGCCTCCAGCTCACGCAGCTCCGCCTCCAGCTCCGCCTCCAGCCCACGCAGCTCCGCCTCCAGCCCACGCAGCTCCGCCTCCAGCCCACGCAGCTCCGCCTCCAGCCCACGCAGCTCCGCCTCCAGCTCACGCAGCTCCGCCTCCAGCTCCGCCTCCAGCTCACGCAGCTCCGCCTCCAGCTCCGCCTCCAGCCCACGCAGCTCCGCCTCCCGCTCACGCAGCTCCGCCTCCAGCCCACGCAGCTCCGCCTCCCGCTCACGCAGCTCCGCCTCCAGCTCCGCTTCCAGCCCACGCAGCTCCGCCTCCAGCTGCGCCTCCAGCTCACGCTGCTCCACCTCCAGCTCCGCCTCCAGCTCACGCAGCTCCGCCTCCAGCTCACGCAGCTCTGCCTCCAGCTCCGCCTCCAGCTCACGCAGCTCCGCCTCCAGCTCCGCCTCCAGCTCCGCCTCCAGCTCCGCCTCCAGCTCACGCAGCTCCGCCTCCAGCTCCGCCTCCAGCTCCGCCTCCAGCTCACGCAGCTCCGCCTCCAGCTCTGCCTCCAGCTCCGCCTCCAGCCCACGCAGCTCCGCCTCCAGCTCCGCCTCCAGCTCCGCCTCCAGCTCCGCCTCCAGCTCACGCAGCTCCGCCTCCAGCTCCGCCACCAGCCCACGCAGCTCCGCCTCCAGCTCCGCCTCCAGCTCCGCCTCCAGCTCACGCTGCTCCGCCTCCAGCTCCGCTGCCCTTTCTTATCAGCAGCATCGGCGGCTGGCTGATTGACAATCGATGACAATCGATGGAGGGGCCTCCATCGGACCACATGACGTGAACTACGTACAGAATACAA
This sequence comes from Liparis tanakae, assembly GCA_036178185.1. Taxonomy (NCBI): domain Eukaryota; kingdom Metazoa; phylum Chordata; class Actinopteri; order Perciformes; family Liparidae; genus Liparis; species Liparis tanakae. The sequence goes on from JAYMGU010000029.1 coordinate 58,913, forward strand.
CTCCCCATGCCGCTGAATGACGGCCACATGACGCAGAGCGGCTCTCTCCTTCTTCTGTCTCCTCATTGGCCCCGCCCCCTTCCAAAGAGAGCTTTCAAAAGAAGTCTGTATTTTACTCGCTGAAGACTTTCCACCTGAACCAGGGTCACCTGAACCAGGTGACCCTGGTCCAGACCTAGAGGTGCTGCTATAGGCTGAGAGGAGGGGGGACGTTAGGATACACTGAGCTCCTCTCTCCTCTCTCCTTATGGACGTTTAGGATACACTGAGCTCCTCTCTCCTCTCCTCTCTCCTTATGGACGTTAGGATACACTGAGCTCCTCTCTCCTCTCTCCTCTCTTCTCTCTCCTCTCCTCTCTCCTGATGGACGTTTAGGAGACACTGAGCTCCTCTCTCCTCTCCTCTCTCCTGATGGACGTTAGGATACAATGAGCTCCTCTCTCCTCTCTCCTTATGGACGTTTAGGATACACTGAGCTCCTCTCTCCTCTCCTCTCTCCTTATGGACGTTTAGGATACACTGAGCTCCTCTCTCCTCTCCTCTCTCCTTATGGACGTTTAGGATACACTGAGCTCCTCTCTCCTCTCCTCTCTCCTTATGGACGTTTAGGATACACTGAGCTCCTCTCTCCTCTCCTCTCTCCTTATGGACGTTAGGATACACTGAGCTCCTCTCTCCTCTCTCCTCTCTCCTCTCCTCTCTCCTGATGGACGTTTAGGATACACTGAGCTCCTCTCTCCTCTCCTCTCTCCTGATGGACGTTAGGATACAATGAGCTCCTCTCTCCTCTCTCCTTATGGACGTTTAGGATACACTGAGCTCCTCTCTCCTCTCTCCTCTCTCCTCTCTTCTTTCTCCTCTCCTCTCTCCTTATGGACGTTTAGGATACACTGAGCTCCTCTCTCCTCTCCTCTCTCCTTATGGACGTTTAGGATACACTGAGCTCCTCTCTCCTCTCCTCTCTCCTTATGGACGTTTAGGATACACTGAGCTCCTCTCTCCTCTCCTCTCTCCTTATGGACGTTTAGGATACACTGAGCTCCTCTCTCCTCTCCTCTCTCCTTATGGACGTTTAGGATACACTGAGCTCCTCTCTCCTCTCCTCTCTCCTTATGGACGTTTAGGATACACTGAGCTCCTCTCTCCTCTCTCCTCTCTCCTCTCTCCTCTCCTCTCTCCTTATGGACGTTTAGGATACACTGAGCTCCTCTCTCCTCTCCTCTCTCCTGATGGATGAATGTTCATCCCTCCATTTCACATCATTAACTCTGCTTCCTCTCCTGAGTCCTTGTGTCTTCACGTCTCATTGGGTCCATTGGACCTGCTGGTCTGATGTCATGGTCCTGCTGAAGCCCCGCCCCCTCCTCCTCCTCTACCTCCATCTGAGGGATCATGGAGGTCTGGATCGTTTCCATGCCGACTACCAACTATTATACACTCTGTCACATTCATTGAATGTGTTGTTATTCTGAAGATTCCTTCTGGTCACATGACATTTATTGTTCATCTGGTCACATCTATTGTTCATCTGGTCACATCTATTGTTCATCTGGTCACATCTATTGTTCATCTGGTCACATCTATTGTTCATCTGGTCACATGACATCTATTGTTCATCTGGTCACATGACATCTATTGTTCATCTGGTCACATCTATTGTTCATCTGGTCTCATGACATCTATTGTTCATCTGGTCACATGACATCTATTGTTCATCTGGTCACATGACATCTATTGTTCACCTGGTCACATGACATCTATTGTTCATCTGGTCACATGACATCTATTGTTCATCTGGTCACATGACATCTATTGTTCACCTGGGAACTGTTCCTAATTTGGTGTGAGGTCATAGGTCAGGATGTGTGTACAGGTTGTAAATTTGTGATTCTGGGCTGAATAAAATAAACTATATTTTACCCAAAGACAACAATTGGTTGCCAATTTCTGGGGGTTAAAGGTGACTTTTTATGCGGCGCGAGGCGGCGAGCCGAGAAGTGTGAACGGACACTAGAGCCAGAGACAAAGACGTCGTAAGAAGAGGACCTGATGCTGCTGTCCCCTGGAGGACAGAGGAGGTGACAGGGGCAGAAGGAGAGCTTTGTTTTCCAACTCATAATTGTCTGGGAGCCGCATGCCGTCATCGGAGGAGCCGATATGACCCCTGACCTCAGAGAACGTGTCCTCACTGGTCTGGAGGAACAGCAAGGGGGGCGCTCCATAAGCTCCGCCTCCACAGCTCCAAGAAAGAGACAACAGCGTCCAGGCAATGTGGTTTATTTGGGTCAGGAAGACACAGCTGTGATGTCATCACAGCCTCATATTGCTGCTTTACATGGAGACACGACACACAGCACACAGAGCAGCAGAACAGGCTGCCATGGCAACAAGCACAACAGCCTGGGTCTTAGAGTCCTCACGGGGACCATGAAGGGGGACCGCAGAGACGCCATGGAGACGTCACGGAGACGTCACAGAGACGGATCCTTCTTCATCATCATCTTCATCATCACCATCATCACCATCATCATCATCATTAACATCATCACCATCATCATCATCACCATCATCATCATCATCATCATCACCATCATCATCATCACCACCATCACCATCATCATCATCACCACCATCATCATCATCATTAACATCATCATCACCATCATCATCACCATGATCATCATCATTAACATCATCACCATCATCATCATCACCACCATCATCATCATCATCATCATCACCATCATCATCATCATCATCATCACCACCATCATCATCATCATCATCACCATCATCACCATCATCATCATCACCATCATCATCATCATCATCACCATCATCATCATCATCATCATCACCACCATCATCATCATCATCATCATCATCATCACCATCATCATCATCACCATCATCACCATCATCATCGTTGTTTCTTACACACACAGAACAAACGTCACATTCTCTGCATAAGTATTAGGATGCAACACTGGACATCACGGACATGCACTGAAGGGACGGAGACGTCCCATGAGAGGACAGAGACGTCCCATGAGAGGAGGGGGACGTCCCATGAGAGGAGGGGGACGTCCCATGAGAGGAGGGGGACGTCCCATGAGAGGAGGGGGACGTCCCGTGTTGACACACCAGTTCCATTTGTCCAAAGCTCTTGTGAACTGAGGCGTCCAGAGGGACAGGGAGCAGCAGCCCTCTGTCCCTCTGGGCTCCACACACATGGCCTCTCTGCTGGGACAGTGTCTCCAGAAGGTTCCTTCAATGAGGAGAACATCTGAGGACAGACGCTGCGCCTCCTTATTCCACTGAGGCTTGAGAACAGGCCGCTAGGTCCTGGTGAGGAAGACTCCAGAGACCAGGGCCGTCCCTCTGTCCTCCGGGGAGCTGGACCCCTCCATTACTGGAGGCCCCGAGCCAGAGGACGTGTCCCCGTGGCCCGGCTGCTGCAGCCTCCACAAGCTGCCGAGGGACGGCCGCGTAGAGCGGAGACCCGCTGTCCCCCGTCCCCCCCGTCCCCCCTCCTCCTCCGGAGCGCCTCCAGCTGGATGCGGGTTGGTCCTGCAGCTCATGCTGTGGCAGCGCCTCGGCTGCAGGGGGGACATGGAGGACATGGAGGACATGGAGCCGGCCACCAGGCAGGGGGAGCAGGGCGGGGGAGGGGCGGGCCCCGGGCGGGGGGGTAAAGTCCATCTGACTCAGATGACACGAGCTGGAGGAGAAGGAGTGGGCGGCGGCTCCTGTCTGCAGAGCGTCTGTCTGCAGAGCGTCTGTCTGCAGGGCTCCTGTCTGCAGAGCGGCGCCCTCCTCCCCGGGCTGCTGGTCTCTGGAGCGGCCGGTCCGGAGCAGCGGCTCGGAGCCGGCGAGCTGCTGCAGGCGGAGCAGGTGGAGGTGCAGGTGGAGGTGGGCAGCCGGCAGGCCGCTCAGCCACCGGGGGGGGGCGGCCACGCCGGCCGGCGCTGCGTCTTTAAGGGCGGCCGAGGGAACCGCCACGGAGCAGAGCGCTCCGTGCTGAGAGAGCAGCCTCCGGGTCTCGCGGTCCCGGTTCTCGTACAGGACGGCGTTGGCACAGATGAGGATGAAGAGCCCCGCCCCCATGACCACGGGGCCCAGCAGCTTCAGGCGCTCGCCGTCCACGAGGCCGGCGGCGGGCAGGAAGCGGCGCCCTGACGCCTGCGGCCGGGCGAGTCCCCCCCCGCCTGCGGCCGCTCTGGAGCTCCGGTAGGGCCAGAAGCCCGACGCGGCCAGAGCGGCGCCCGCCAGCAGCACCGCCGCCCCCAGACCCAGGAACGCTCCGGGGACGGAGCGCAGGCGGAGCGTCCCCTGGACTCCGTCCTCTTTCCTCCGACCCCGCAGGGCGAAGCGAGGCCTCCGTCGGGGGGGGGGCGGGGCGGGACCTGGAGCCTTCGGGGTCGTCATGGTGACCAGAGCGGCCTTCAGGAGGGAGGCATGGAGGAGTTAGTGAGGACAACGTGAGGACAACTCCAGACGCACACCACATGTGAGACCTCAGTGACCTCAGTGACCTCAGTGTCTCTGTGTCTCTGTGTCTCTGTGTCTCTGTGTCTGAGGCATAGAGTCCTAGAGGCCTAGAGGCGTAGAGTCCTAGAGGCCTAGAGGCGTAGAGGCGTAGAGTCCTAGAGGCCTAGAGGCGTAGAGGTCTAGAGGCTTAGAGGCGTAGAGGCCTAGAGGAGAGGGAACATGACATCATCATGTTGGCCTTGATGTCAGAGGAGAGGGAACATGACATCATCATGTTGGCCTTGATGTCAGAGGAGAGGGAACATGACATCATCGTGTTGGCCTTGATGTCAGAGGAGAGGGAACATGACATCATCGTGTTGGCCTTGATGTCAGAGGAGAGGGAACATGACATCATCGTGTTGGCCTTGATGTCAGAGGAGAGGGAACATGACATCATCGTGTGATGTCGCCCCGATGTCGCGGTTAGTGAAGACTTCAGACTGAGATGAGGACGTCATCGAGGGGAGGACACGTCCCGCAGGATGAGACCTTCACCGGGAGACGCAACAGGCCGTCGCCACGGTGACCGATGACTAGGAATATCACCTCCTGGGAACATGATGTAGTCTCAGCGGATCCGGAGGAACCGGAGGAACCATAACGTGTTTCAGAGGTTCCTCACTGGACAGAGCCGCGATGCCCTGAGCGTCTCCACGGTAACCGCTCTGCCACCGGGCGCCTCGCTGCAGCTACGGCGTCCTGTTGCCCAGAGGGGGGAGGAGGGGCAGGCTCGGGTACCGAGGCCAGGAGGCCTCCAGGACCCCCAGCTGAGGTCTCAGGCCGGTCCTCCTCGGACCTCCTGGTTCCGATCCGGGTCTTAGGCTGCTTGATACATGCAAACTAGTGGAGGAGACGCCAGCCTCGTGGTCTCTGTGGTCCTCTTGGGCCTCGTGGTCTCTGTGGTCCTCTTGGGCCTCGTGGTCTCTGTGGTCCTCTTGGGGGCCCCCTGGACCTTCAGCTGAAGCTCTTTCCTGGACCCCCAGTAGCCGGGCCACCATGGGGGGGCGGACCAGAGGAGCCTCAGAGAAGCCCATCTGTGGGTCTCTGAGGCTCCCCTGACCCCCCACAGGGGGCCTGGTCTACAGGGGGTCTGGTCTATAGGGTTCCCTCTGACCCCCCACAGGGGGCCTGGTCTACAGGGGGCCTGGTCTATAGGGCTCCCCCTGACCCCCCACAGGGGGCCTGGTCTACAGGGGGCCTGGTCTATAGGGCTCCCCTGACCCCCCACAGGGGGCCTGGTCTACAGGGGGCCTGGTCTACAGGTGGTCTGGTCTATAGGGTTCCCTCTGACCCCCCACAGGGGGCCTGGTCTACAGGTGGTCTGGTCTATAGGGTTCCCTCTGACCCCCCACAGGGGGCCTGGTCTACAGGGGGCCTGGTCTATAGGACTCCCCCTGACCCCCCACAGGGGGCCTGGTCTACAGGGGGTCTGGTCTATAGGGTTCCCCCTGACCCCCCACAGGGGGCCTGGTCTACAGGGGGTCTGGTCTATAGGGTTCCCCCTGACCCCCCACAGGGGGCCTGGTCTACAGGGGGTCTGGTCTATAGGGTTCCCCCTGACCCCCCACAGGGGGCCTGGTCTACAGGGGGTCTGGTCTCTTAGGCTCCCTCTGATCTATATTTTAAATCGACAGGAATCATTAGTTTGTCTTTCTTTACCTGAACGATGGGCTGCTGTGCCTTGCCGCGCCGTGCCGCGCCGTGCCGCGCCGTGCTGCGCCGTGCCGCGCCGTGCTGCGCCGTGCCGCGCCGTGCTGCGCCGTGCCGCGCCGTGCCGCGCCGTGCTGTGCCGCGCCGTGCCGTCCCGGACTAACGCTCGCTCCCCTATAAACGGGTCTGCTTCAGCCGATGGAGGCGACACTCGGAACGGAATGCGTGCGGGGAGCAGGGGGTCCTCACACCGAGCCCCGAGCCTCCGGACCGGGATCACGAGACTGGACCGAGCCTCCGGACCGGGATCACGAGCCTCCGGACCGGGATCACGAGCCTCCGGACTCACGCAGCGGGACTTTGTGAAGTTGTCTGCGGTCCTGTCGCGAGCGGCTGGTTGCAGGGCGGCTCTCCTCCGGGCGGAGCGCCGTGGCCGCTGCTCCGGTCTGTCGCTCCGGTCTGTCGCTCCGGTCTGTCGCTCCGGTCTGTCGCTCCGGTCTGTCGCTCCGGTCTGTCGCTCCGGTCTGTCGCTCCGGTCTGTCGCTCCGGTCTGTCGCTCTGCGGCGCTGCACGCAGCAGAGCGACAAGCGCGCCGCAGCGCCTCCATCACACCGGGGTTTTCAAAATAAAAGCATAACAACATGGCATCAACGTGGAGCCTCCATCACCGTCTGTTAGCCCAACGCAGTGGTAAAAGTATCTCCAGGCCCTGAGCAGACCTCCAGGGACCAGGAGGACTCAGGTCCAGGCCCTAAGCAGACCTCCAGGGACCAGGAGGACTCAGGTCCAGGCTACCTCACCGTGTGTACGTCACCGTGTGTACGTCACCGTGTGTACGTCACCGTGTGTACCTCACCGTGTGTACGTCACCGTGTGTACCTCACCGTGTGTACCTCACCGTGTGTACGTCACCGTGTGTACGTCACCGTGTACGTCACCGTGTGTACCTCACCGTGTGTACGTCACCGTGTGTACCTCACCGTGTGTACGTCACCGTGTGTACGTCACCGTGTGTACCTCACCGTGTGTACCTCACCGTGTGTACCTCACCGTGTGTACCTCACCGTGTGTACGTCACAGTGTGCAGTGTGTACGTCACCGTGTGTACCTCACTGTGTGTACGTCACAGTGTGCAGTGTGTACGTCACCGTGTGTACGTCACCGTGTGTACCTCACCGTGTGTACCTCACCGTGTGTACCTCACCGTGTGTACCTCACCGTGTGTACGTCACCGTGTGTACCTCACCGTGTGTACCTCACCGTGTGTACCTCACCGTGTGTACCTCACCGTGTGTACGTCACCGTGTGTACCTCACCGTGTGTACGTCACCGTGTGTACGTCACCGTGTGTACCTCACCGTGTGTACGTCACCGTGTGTACCTCAGTGTGTACGTCACCGTGTGTACCTCACAGTGTGTACGTCACCGTGTGTACGTCACCGTGTGTACCTCACTGTGTGTACGTCACAGTGTGTACGCCACCGCAGTGTACCTCACCGTGTGTACGTCACAGTGTGCAGTGTGTACGTCACCGTGTGTACCTCACTGTGTGTACGTCACAGTGTGCAGTGTGTACGTCACCGTGTGTACCTCACCGTGTGTACGTCACCGTGTGTACGTCACCGTGTGTACCTCACTGTGTGTACGTCACAGTGTGCAGTGTGTACGTCACAGTGTGTACGTCACCGTGTGTACGTCACCGTGAGTACGTCACCGTGTGTACCTCACTGTGTGTACGTCACCGTGCAGTACGCCACCGGTGTACCTCACTGTGTGTACGCCAGTGTGTCACGTGTACCTCACAGTGTGTACGTCACCGTGTGTACGTCCACGCTACAGTGTAGTGCGTCACAGTGTGCAGTGTGTACGTCACAGTGTGTACGTCACAGTCTGTACGTCACAGTGTGCAGTGTGTACCTCACTGTGTGTACGTCACAGTGTGTACGTCACAGTGTGTACGTCACAGTCTGTACGTCACAGTGTGTACGTCACAGTCTGTACGTCACAGTGTGCAGTGTGTACGTCACAGTGTGTACGTCACAGTCTGTACGTCACAGTGTGCAGTGTGTACGTCACTGTGTGTACCTCACTGTGTGTACAAACAGTCTGATCATATGTACAGGCCTAACACATCAGATCCCCCCCCTTCCATCACACACACTTGGTTTGACCCATGATGTCTCAGCTGACCCGTTGGTGTATAAATAGCGGCCTCTGGACCAGGTGGTCTGGTATGTAACAAAGACACCATTAACTCACGGGACAGGTGGTGCACCCTCCCCCACCCGGTGTCACCGCATACCCCAGAGTTGGGTCAGGGTCATGTCCTCAAACCCTACCGTGGAGTTGAGATTGTTTGGAATATATGTAAAAGACAAACTACCCGTTGAAGTGGTCCCGAGGGCTTGTGGGCGGAGCCATTCATCTCTGGTGTTGCTAACATTAGCGATGCTCAGCTAACAGACAGATTTAGCATGAGGAATATTCTAATACCCCCTTTAGTTCCCACATCCCTTAGTGAAGCGGCTGTGGCATCCTTCAAGCAGAGGACCGGCGGTTCGATGCCCGGCGATGTGTCCTTGGGCAAGGCAGCACAGACGGCTGCTGCAGCTGTTAGTCCTCATGTCAGTGGTAGTCCTCATATTCTGTACAGCCCATCCCCACAAATTACAAAATAATCTCAGAGGGCTTTACATCCCTGACCTTTGACCTCACATCGGATCCTCGTGTCAGTGTTAGTCCGTGTCAGTGTTTTAGTCCTCATGTCAGTGAGTTAGTTGTCGGTGAGTTAGTCCTCATGTCGGTGAGTCAAGTCAAGTGGCTCAGAGACATGGACTCATCTTCCTGCTCCTTTTATTGATCTCCAGAGGAACAGTACAGATTACAGACATCACAACGTGGAATAGAAGCTGGCGGGTCGGGCGCCGGCCCAGAAGGGAGCGGCTCCACGCCGGGCAGAACATGTTCTGCGGGTCCATAGGAGCACCGGGCAGAGCGGCTCAGCAGTAGAGCGGCTCCGGCAGGCCACAGGGCAGGTAGTCGGGCTCCGGCTCCGCCGGCTGCCAGTGGCACTCGATCAGGGCGTCGTACAGCTCCTCACTCAGCGCCATGAACTTCCTGTTGGCCTCGCCCACGTCCAGCAGGGGGCGGGGGTCTGAAACACCACAGGGTTAGGGTTCAGGTGGAACACCTTCAGGTGCACCGTAAACAAGCAGAACCTGAAGGACACATCAACAATGAAGAGGAAGCCAATACCTTCCAGTCCGTCGTCCTCCACGGCCTCCACCTCCTGCACAGAGAACAAAGGATGACCACACGAGGACACGCCCCCACAACACGCCACGCCCACACACGCCACGCCCCGCCCACACACGACACACGGTCACACACGGTCACACACTCACACACTCGGTCACACACTCACACGGTCACACACGGTCACACACTCACACACTCACGGTCACACACGGTCACACACGGTCACACACTCACACACACACGGTCACACACGGTCACACACTCTCACGGTCACACACACACACACTCACACGGTCACACACTCACACGGTCACACACTAACACACTCACATGGTCACACTCACACGGTCACACACACGGTCACACACTCACATGGTCCCACACGGTCACACACTCACATGGTCACACAGTCACATGGTCCCACACGGTCACACACTCACATGGTCCCACATGGTCACACACTCACATGGTCACACACACTCACATGGTCACAGGTCACACACTCACATGGTCACACACACTCACATGGTCACACACTCACATGGTCACACACTCACATGGTCACACACTCACATGGTCACACACTCACACGGTCACACACTCACATGGTCACACACTCACATGGTCACACACGGTCACACACTCACACACTCACACGGTCACACACTCACATGGTCACACACACGGTCACACACTCACATGGTCCCACACACTCACACACTCACACACTCACACGGTCACACACTCACACGTCCACACACTCACACAGTCACACACTCATGGTCACACACTCACTCACATGGTCACACACACACACTCACATGGTCACACACTCACATGGTCACACACACACACTCACACACTCACACGGTCACACGGTCACACACTCACACGGTCACACGGTCACACACTCACACGGTCACACACTCACACTCACATGGTCACACACTCACATGGTCACACACTCACATGGTCACACACTCACATGGTCACACACTCACATGGTCACACACTCACATGGTCACACACTCACATGGTCACACACTCACACGGTCACACACTCACACGGTCACACACTCACACGGTCACACACTCACACGGTCACACACTCACACGGTCACACACTCACACGGTCACACACTCACACGGTCACACACTCACGGTCACACACTCACATGTCACACACACTCACACTCACATGGTCACACACTCACATGGTCACACACTCACATGGTCACACACTCACATGGTCACACACACTCACACAGTCACACGGTCACGGTCACACTCACACACACACACACACTCACACTCACACGGTCACACACTCACACGGTCACACACACATGGTCACACCACAGGTCACACACTCACATGTCACACACTCACATGGTCACACACTCACACTCACATGTCCACACACTCACATGGTCACACACACACATGGTCACACACTCACGGTCACACACTCACATGGTCACACACTCACACTCACACATGGTCACACCTCACATGGTCACACACTCACATGGTCACACACACCACATGGTCACACACTCACATGGTCCACACACTCACATGGTCACACACCACTCACATGGTCACACACACATGGTCACACCACACTCACATGGTCACACACACTCCACATGGTCACACACTCACACACACCACACCACATGGTCACACACTCACATGGTCACACACTCACATGGTCCACACACACACACACTCACAGTCACACTCAGTCACACACTCACACGGTCACACACTCACACGGTCACACACTCACACGGTCACACGGTCACACACTCTCACGGTCACACACGGTCACACACTCACACGGTCACACACTCACACGGTCACACACTCTCACGGTCACACACACACACTCACACGGTCACACACTCACACGGTCACACACTAACACACTCACATGGTCACACTCACACGGTCACACACACATGGTCACACACTCACATGGTCACACACTCACATGGTCTCACACGGTCACACACACACACACACACTCACATGGTCACACTCACACGGTCACACACTCACACTCACATGGTCACACACTCACACGGTCACACACTCACATGGTCACACACACACATGGTCACACACACACTCACATGGTCACACACTCACACACACTCACATGGTCACACTCACATGGTCACACACTCACACACACTCACATGGTCACACTCACATGGTCACACACGCGGTCACACACTCGGTCACACACTCACATGGTCACACACTCACATGGTCACACACTCACATGGTCCCACATGGTCACACACTCACATGGTCACACACGGTCACACACTCACATGGTCACACACTCACACACTCACATGGTCACACACACACTCACATGGTCACACACTCACACGGTCACACACACACACTCACATGGTCACACACTCACACGGTCACACACTCACACACTCACATGGTCACACACTCACACGGTCACACACTCACACGGTCACACACTCACACGGTCACACTCACACGGTCACACACTCACACGGTCACACACACACACAGTCACATGGTCCCACATGGTCACACAGTCACATGGTCCCACACGGTCACACACTCATGGTCACACACTCACATGGTCACACACACACTAACACACTCACACACTCACACGGTCACACTAACACACTCACACGGTCACACACTCACACTCACATGGTCACACACTCACATGGTCACACTCACGCGGTCACACACGCGGTCACACACTCGGTCACACACTCACATGGTCACACACACTCACATGGTCACACACATGGTCACACACTCACATGGTCACACACGGTCACACACTCACATGGTCACACACACACACACTCACACGGTCACGGTCACACTCACACACACACACACACTCACACTCACACGGTCACACACTCACACGGTCACACACTCACACGGTCACACACTCACATGGTCACACACACGGTCACACGGTCACACACTCACACGGTCACACACTCACACGGTCACACTAACACACTCACATGGTCACGGTCACACGGTCACACACTCACGGTCACACACTCACGGTCACACACTCACACGGTCACACACTCACACGGTCACACACTCACACGGTCACACACTCACGGTCACACACTCACGGTCACACACTCACGGTCACACACTCACGGTCACACACTCACGGTCACACACTCACGGTCACACACTCACGGTCACACACTCACGGTCACACACTCACGGTCACACACTCACGGTCACACACTCACGGTCACACACTCACACGGTCACACACTCACACGGTCACACACTCACACGGTCACACACTCACAGTCACACACTCACGGTCCACACACTCACACGGTCACACACTCACACGGTCACACACTCACACGGTCACACACTCACACGGTCACACACTCACACGGTCACACACTCACACGGTCACACACTCACACGGTCACACACTCACACGGTCACACACTCACACGGTCACACACACGGTCACACTCACACGGTCACACACTCACACGGTCACACACACTAACACACTCACATGGTCACACACACACACGGTCACACACACTCACACATGGTCACACACACATGGTCACACACACACACTCACATGGTCACACACACTCACATGGTCACACACTCACACACACTCACATGGTCACACTCACATGGTCACACTCACATGGTCACACTCACATGGTCACACACTCACATGGTCACACACTCACACACACTCACACTCACATGGTCACACACTCACATGGTCACACACTCACATGGTCACACTCACATGGTCACACACTCACATGGTCACACACTCACATGGTCACACGGTCACATGGTCACATGGTCACACACACTCACACACTCACACACTCACATGGTCACACACTCACATGGTCACACACTCACATGGTCACACACTCACATGGTCACACACTCACATGGTCACACACTCACATGGTCACACACTCACATGGTCACACACACTCACACACTCACACACACTCACATGGTCACACACTCACATGGTCACACACATGGTCACACACTCACATGGTCACACACACTCACACGGTCACACACACTCACACGGTCACACACTCACACGGTCACACACTCACACAGTCACACTCACACGGTCACACACTAACACTCACATGGTCACACACTAACACACTCACACGGTCACACTCACACGGTCACACACTAACACACTCACACAGTCACACTCACACGGTCACACACTAACACTCACATGGTCACACACTAACACACTCACACACTAACACTCACACGGTCACATGGTCACACACTCACATGGTCACACACTCACACTAACACACTCACATGGTCACACTCACATGGTCACACTCACATGGTCACACACACACACTCACACGGTCACACACTCACACGGTCACACACTCACACGGTCACACACTCACACGGTCACACACTCACACACGGTCACACACTCACACTCACACTCACACGGTCACACACTCACACGGTCACACACTCACACGGTCACACGGTCACACACTCACACTCACACTCACACGGTCACACACTCACACGGTCACACACTCACACGGTCACACACTCACACGGTCACACACTCACACGGTCACACACTCACACTCACACACTCACGCCGTGTTTAAACGATGTGAAGTCCGAAGCAGGCGTAAACGGGTAACCATGGTAGCCAGAGATGCGTGTTCTTCCTGACCCATGGTCTCACCTGTGGGGGGGGGTACTGGGCGTAGTCGTACTGCTGGTAGTTGTACCCGTAGCCCCCGGCCGCCTGCTCGTAGCCCCAGGAGGGGTAGTACCCGTAGGCCTGCTGCTGGTACTGGCTGAACTGGTCGTAGCCGGGCTTGTAGCCCGAGCCGGGCGTCCAGGCCCTCTGCTCCGACGGGGGCTGCTGCTGCTGCTGCCGGTTCCTTAGACTGCAGAGGCAGAGAGGCGGCGCTGAGCGGCGCCGAGCGGCGCCGGCCCGCAGGCCGCCAGCAGCGCTCGGCGCTACTCACTTGTTGGCCGCCAGGCTGAGCCTCAGAGGCTTCCCCCCCAGGCCCACCGAGCCCTGGCAGTCCTCCAGCGCTCGCTTCTGCAGACGCTCGTCTGGGAACTGGACGAAGCCACAGCCCCTAGGGAGAGACAGAGCAGCTGAGAGACGGGGGAGACGGGGGAGACGGAGCAGCTGAGAGACGGGGGGGGAGACGGGGGGAGAGACAGAGCAGCTGAGAGACGAGGGGGAGACGGGGGGAGAGACAGAGCAGCTGAGAGACGGGGGAGACGGAGGGAGACGGGGAGACAGAGCAGCTGAGAGACGGGGGAGAGACAGAGCAGCTGAGAGACGGGGAGACGGAGACAGAGCAGCTGAGAGACGGGGGACGGGGGAGACAGAGCAGCTGAGAGACGGGGAGACGGGAGAGACGAGAGCAGCTGAGACGACGGGGAGACGGGAGAGACAGAGCAGCTGAGAGAGACGGGGAGAGACAGAGCAGCTGAGAGAGGGAGGGAGACAGAGCAGCTGAGAGATGGGGAGAGACAGAGCAGCTGGACGGAGAGACGAGCTGAGAGACGGGGAGACGGGAGACAGAGCAGCTGAGAGACGGGGGAGACAGAGCAGCTGAGAGATGGGGAGACAGAGCAGCTGAGAGGGGAGACGGGAGACGAGCAGCTGAGAGAGGGGGGAGAGACAGCAGCTGAGAGACGGGAGACGGGGGAGACAGAGCAGCTGAGAGACGGGAGGGGGAGACAGAGCAGCTGAGAGACGGGGAGACAGAGCAGCTGAGAGACGGGGAGAGACAGAGCAGCTGAGAGATGGGGGAGACAGAGCAGCTGAGAGACGGGGAGGAGAGCAGCTGAGAGACAGGAGCGAGAGGGGAGGGGAGACAGAGCAGCTGAGACGGGAGACGGGGAGACGGAGCAGCTGAGAGACGGGGGAGACGGGGAGAGACAGAGCAGCTGAGAGACGGAGACGGGGAGAGACAGCTGAGAGACGGGGGACGGGGGAGACAGAGCAGCTGAGAGACGGGGAGAGACAGAGCAGCTGAGAGACGGGAGACGGGGGGAGACAGAGCAGCTGAGAGATGGGGGAGAGACAGAGCAGCTGAGAGAGGGGAGAGACAGAGCAGCTGAGAGACGGGAGAGACGGGGAGAGACAGAGCAGCTGAGAGACGGAGGAGGGGAGACGGAGCAGCTGAGAGACGGGGGAGACGGGGAGACAGAGCAGCTGAGAGAGGGGAGAGACAGAGCAGCTGAGGAGACGGGGAGACGGGGAGAGACAGAGCAGCTGAGAGATGGGGAGAGACAGAGCAGCTGAGAGACGGGGAGACGGGGAGACGGAGCAGCTGAGAGACGGGGAGACGGGAGAGACAGAGCAGCTGAGAGACGGGGAGGGGGAGAGGCAGCAGCTGAGAGAGGGGGAGACGGGGAGAGACAGAGCAGCTGAGAGACGGGGAGAGACAGAGCAGCTGAGAGACGGGGGAGAGACAGAGCAGCTGAGAGAGGGGGAGAGACAGAGCAGCTGAGAGACGGGAGACGGGGAGACAGAGCAGCTGAGAGACGAGGGAGACGGGAGAGACAGAGCAGCTGAGAGATGGGGAGAGACAGAGCAGCTGAGAGACGGGGAGACGGGGGAGAGACAGAGCAGCTGAGAGACGAGGGGAGACGGGGAGACAGAGCAGCTGAGAGACGGGAGAGACAGAGCAGCTGAGAGACGGGGGAGACAGGGGGAGAGACAGAGCAGCTGAGAGACGGGGGAGACGGAGCAGCTGAGAGCGGGGAGACGGGGAGAGACAGAGCAGCTGAGAGACGGGGAGACGGAGCAGCTGAGAGACGGGGAGACGGGGAGAGACAGAGCAGCTGAGAGACGGGGGGGAGACGGGGGGAGAGACAGAGCAGCTGAGAGACGAGGGAGACGGGGAGAGACAGAGCAGCTGAGAGACGAGGGGAGACGGGGAGACAGAGCAGCTGAGAGACGGGGAGACGGGGGAGACAGAGCAGCTGAGAGACGGGGAGAGACAGAGCAGCTGAGAGACGGGAACGGGGGAGAGACAGGGCAGCTGAGAGACGGGGGAGAGACAGAGCAGCTGAGAGACGGGGGGAGAGACAGAGCAGCTGAGAGACGGGGGAGACAGAGCAGCTGAGAGACGGGGGAGACGGAGCAGCTGAGAGACGGGGGGGAGAGACGGAGCAGCTGAGAGACGGGGGGGGAGAGACAGAGCAGCTGAGCGTAGTGGCGGGCTACGGGACAGAGGGGGCGTGGCTACGGGACAGGGGCGTGGCTACAGGGGGCGTGGTTACGGGACAGGGGGTGACAACCAGTGGCGGTGCGTCCATAGAGGGCGCCGCCCCTCTTAGGATTTTGAGATGAAAAAAATAAATTAAAAAACAGTATATATATATATATATATATATATATATATATATATATATATATATATATATATATATATATATATATATATATATATATATATATATATATATATATACATACACACACTGTCAAAAAACCTGATATACCAAATCCTTTAAATAATACACCGTGTTGACGCGCTGCATGTGTTGGGAGACCGTCAGCCGTCAACAACACTGAAGTTAAATGTGACCAACAATAACATATCGCCACTCTTCAACACCGAGTGAAGCCCCGCCCCCTTTCACGGGCACCGGCCCAACGTGTGTGTGTGTGTGTGTGTGTGCGCGGCGGCGACCAAACATTTCAGTCGTGTCGGCCAGGACGGCGTCTCATTGGCAGATGAAACGTGAATCTTGAGGCGCAAACGTTTGCGCCCTGGCCAATGACATTGTTTATGTCACGTGATTGAACTATCCGGCCAATCAGAGACCGTTATCCCTCAGACAAGTGGAAGAAGCATGAATCCTGCCACGGTTATCTAGCTAACAGCATGAAGCTAACGAGCTAACAGCATGACGGTAACGAGCTAACAGCATGCAGCTAACGAGCTAACAGCATGAAGCTAACCCTGTGACAGAGCAGCAGGAGACCGAACTACATGGACAACACAACGAAGAGGTTCTGAACAACAGACTAACCAACAGGTCACAGACATGACGACTGACCAGAGTTATGGAGACGTGTGACTCTAGTCTGAAGCTCCTCTTTTATTGTGTAACCTCTGAGCCCCATGTTCCTCTGTCTGAACCTCTCATGCCTGAGACGTCTCATGTGTTGACCGTTGTTGTTGAGCTTGCTGTGGTCTTGAGTAAAGACTTGTGTTCTACATTATTCTACTCAAAACAGGGCTCTAGACTAACTTTTTTTATTAGGAGCACAGTGGCCCCTAACTTAAAATGTTAGGGGCACGGGTAGAAAATTTAGGGGCGCACACTATAAATCGCTATCCATCAAACCCCCCCCCCCCCCCGAGATGTACCGATCAGGTTTTTTGATGCCGATCACCGATCACTGCTGCCGATCGTCGATAATACTGATCACCGATCACTGAAATCAGTATCTGCCGATCCGAAAATCCAGATCACGGTGTCGATGGAAGCATTCTATTGTGGCGCATTATTGCCTCGGACTACGAGGAAATACATACATACATACAGCACCTCAAACATTAAAGAAATTACAGATGTCTTTAAAAATGTAGGACTAATTGATACATTAAAATTGATTGATTGCTATTGTAGGGGATTTCAGATATGTATGGAACACATCTGAATCACTCATTTTCTGGAACTCTTGGGGAAATCCATTTACAGAACTCTTCCTTTGTACAGTATTTTTTCTCATAAACGATCTATAAAGATACAAAATCAGTTCATCGTTAACTTGTATATGTTAGTGTATGATTTGTCAACATCTTATTTTGAAAAACGGATGTTGTTTTACAACACATTCAAACATTAAGTAGCTGAGAGTTGTTTTCAGCGTGATAAATATGATGTGTGGTGAACGGAATGATGGATACGTCTCACGCTCGCCTGTCTTCAAAACGTGAGCGCCCCGTGTAATGTGTCGCCCAACTGCCCCCCCCCCCAAATAAATTTCACACAGGACATGGGGCGTGGCTACGTTTTTTTGGGGCGTGGCTACGGGACAGGGGCGTGGCTCCTGGACAGGGGGGTGGCTACAGGACAGGGGGCGTGGCTACTGGACAGGGGGCTGGCTACGGGACAGGGGGCGTGGCTACTGGATAGGGGGCTGGCTACGGGACAGGGGGCTGGCTACGGGACAGGGGGCTGGCTACAGTGCAGGGGGGGTGGCTACGGGACAGGGGGCGGGGCTACTGGACAGGGGCTGGCTACGGGACAGGGGCTGGCTACATGGACAGGGGCTGGCTACGGGACAGGGGGCTGGCCACGGGACAGGGGGCTGGCTACGGGACAGGGGGCGTGGCTACGGGGGGGGGCGTGGCTACTGGACAGGGGGTGGCTACAGTGCAGGGGGCGTGGCTACAGGACAGGGGGCGTGGCTATAGGACAGGGGGCGTGGCTATAGGACAGGGGGCGTGGCTATAGGACAGGGGGCGTGACTCTCAGAAGCACGATGAACCATGCAGAGAGGAAACCCTCCACTCGAGTCCCTCACTGAGTCCTGATGCAACAGGAGGCCGAGAGCCCCGAGCAGCGCCACAGGCCCCTCCCCCTCCGAGGCTCACAACACGCACCGGGCCGTCGGGATACTCACTTGGAGTTGCCCATGCTGTCCAGCACCACCTTCCCCCCTCGACAGGAAGGGTAGCGGTTGTAAAAGAACTCGTAAAGCATCCCGTCGTCCACCTCAGGCGTGAGATCTCCCACAAACAGAGAATACATCTGACTGCAGGGGAAACACACGGCGGTCAGAGCGGCGCCGCGTCACAAGCTCCTCCCTCTGGGCGTGGCCCAGTCACGCACGGGCAACATCAGTAACTATGTGTGATGTAGACGCTTCACATCCCTTCTTCACATGTGCCGTCTCTAGAGCATGTTCATGTTCAGAGCATGTTCACGTTCAGAGCATGTTCACGTTCAGAGCATGTTCACGTTCAGAGCATGTTCACGTTCAGAGCATGTTCATGTTCAGAGCATGTTCATGTTTAGAGCATGTTCAGAGCATGTTCATGTTCAGAGCATGTTCATGTTCAGAGCATGTTCAGAGCATGTTCATGTTCAGAGCATGTTCAGAGCATGTTCATGTTCAGAGCATGTTCAGAGCATGTTCACGTTCAGAGCATGTTCACGTTCAGAGCATGTTCACGTTCAGAGCATGTTCACGTTCAGAGCATGTTCACGTTCAGAGCATGTTCAGAGCATGTTCAGAGCATGTTCATGTTCAGAGCATGTTCATGTTCAGAGCATGTTCATGTTCAGAGCATGTTCAGAGCATGTTCATGTTCAGAGCATGTTCAGAGCATGTTCATGATCAGAGCATGTTCATGTTTAGAGCATGTTCATGTTCAGAGCATGTTAATGTTTAGAGCATGTTCATGTTCAGAGCATGTTCATGTTCAGAGCATGTTCATGTTCAGGGCATGTTCATGTTCAGAGCATGTTCAGAGCATATTCATGTTCAGAGCATGTTCATGTTCAGGGCATGTTCATGTTCAGAGCATGTTCAGAGCATATTCATGTTCAGAGCATGTTCATGTTCAGGGCATGTTCAGAGCATGTTCATGTTTAGGGCATGTTCAGAGCCACTCCTCTCCGGTTGCTCCTGCAGCTCGAGGGAACACGCTGCACCAACGGTTGTTTAATGACCCGTTAATCGTCCTCATGCCTCGGACACGGAGCGGCGCTCTGGGGTCGGGCGCCAGTCCCCTCGGAGCTCCCAGGGCCCCGGCGCCCTTTAGCGGGCGCGGCGTGGCACTCCCTGACCCCACGCGGCGTCGTCTCTACTGGTCAGCTCGACCTCAGGACGGAGACACCAGGTCACCGAGACGTCCGATTGGCTCGTCGCCGACTCACCCGCTGTCCTGCTTCCCGAAGGTGGCTCGGTTCAGCTTGAATCTCGTGGCCTGAGGGAGACAAACGTTAGACGCCGTTCCTCCGGCCGAGCGACGGCGAGGCGACGATCCGGACCTACCGGACTGGACCCCGGTAAGGACTTCCCGTTGATTTTGCGGAGACATCTCTCGGCCGTGGCCTCGTCCGTCATCTCCACGAAGCAGTAGCCCAGGGCCCCCCTGGGGGACGACAAACTGTTTAACGTCAGCATGGCGCCGCCAGACGGCGACCGCTCGGGAGCTCCTCCTCACCCGGTCATCTTGTTGCGGATGATCCGCACGTTGACCACCTGCTCCCCCATGGTGGAGAAGGACCTGGTGATGAACTTCTCATCCATGTAGGTCTCCAGCTGCAGGACAGAGGAGAGCCATCACGAGGGGTGAGACACGGTCCTCCCCGATGACGTCACACAGAGGAGAGCCATCACGAGGTCTCACGGTGCTCTAAACGCTCTACAGACGCGCGATGTCCTCCGGCGCGAGGCCCGTGGGACACGTCTGTTCCAGAGGGACACGAGCCCCCTGCGCGTGTTAGTGGGGAACTACACCGAGGCAATAACGGGCTCGCGCATGCGCAGTGGCTCCTGAGCGCCGGAAAGCAACACGTAGCGGAGAGCTAGCTGCTAGCCGTTAGCTCTCCGCTACGTGTTGCTTTCCGGCGCTCAGGAGCCGAAACTAAACGCGGGGTTCCGGTTAACGTGAAGCGCGTTGAAGCCCGAGCAGCAGGACGACATGGCCGAGTTTGACTGGTATACTGATAAGGGTTTGCGCTCCATGCACACAACGCGCAGCGAGCCGCGGCTAGCTGCGGCTCGCTGCGCGCGGCGGTACTCACGTTGCCCATCCACAACGTGCTCATGCTGCCGGGGGGGGGTCGCGATCACGGGAAGGACCGGAGGACGGGCGGCGTCGGTTAGGATGAGCCGGCGAGGCTGCACATGCTAAGTAGAATAATAAAGGGGAAGTACATCCACGCGCCGTGCTGACGTCACGTGACGTCCTTCTTCTTCGTGCCTTTGGACGGCGGCCAGCGGCCCCCAGGCGGCACGTCGCCATCTAGCGGCTCTGGAGGGAGTCGACCCCGGAGCACCAGATGCATTTCATACCAACTATTAAAGCCCCACTATGCCACTTTTCCACCTTAAAATAACAGCTGGAAAAACATGGTGCCGCTACAATGACTTTTAATATGTTGATGTCTCCTCCGCCATCGGGGTCTGTGGGGGGAAAACTGCTGAATGTAAGATTTTGGGACCGGCCTGGTGCTTCCGGTTGGGGAACAGGAAGTACGTCAACCTGCTGTCTGGCAGTGATTACGCAACGTCACATAGTGCCAGTCCACCTCACAGGTGACTTTTTATTTGCTCCGCTGACGCGTACAGACAGAATGACATGACGTGTGCATTTTCTACCTTGGAGGAAGGACTACTGACTTCTTGGATCCTGTTAAGTATCTTCTTTAAATTAGTTAAATCTGCTAAGTTACTGTTGTATCTGCTGTTTTTAAGCTCCTAGATTGTTAGTCTGTGTTGTTTTAAGATTTGTTTTTGGGTGAGAAGTGTTTCCAGTCACTGTGACCGGAAGCTACACTGATTGGACGATCGCTCATCACCTGGTTTCAATTGAGCGTCATGTGAATACCAAAAGGGCCGCTGATTAACGCGGCTGGAGGTAATTAGGAAAACTGTTTGTTAAGTGTTGATAATATGGATGCATGTACTTGTATTTGTTCAGGAGGAGGGCTGTTGCGCCTCATATGGCGTGACGTCATATGACACCACTTCCATATAAGGGGGCTGTTCGCGCGCTCCCTCTCTCTCTTTTACCTGACTCTCATGGAAGAGCATGTTCTGCTGTCAATAAACATGCCGTGGATTGATGGCTGAACAAGACAAACGTCTGAACGTCCGTTCATTCCACTGAATCATTATTTCGCTGTGCAGAAGGTATAAGCCTACCTGTCAACAGGTTATGGGCCCAGGCGACGGAGAATGATTCTGAAGTTTGACGGACGCGTGCGTAGACCGCTAGCAAGAATGCGCTAGCATACAGAAGCAAAGAGCTAGTTTAGCATCGGGAGTACCGGGAAGCTAAAGCTAGACTGAAAAGGAGCTAACGGAGCTACAAACAGAAAAAGCCATGGCGAAGAGAAGCAAGTGGCCCACGTTTGACGGGAGAGCAGAGGAGTATGAGCTCTGGGAAGAAAGGATGCTATGCTGCATGCACGGAGCCGGCTGAAACAGACGATGCTCAAGGAGCCCCGTGGACCACCGACGGTTGAAGAAAGATGGCGCCGTGCCAACGGCTGCCTGACGGAGTAGCTCCTCGTTTGTTTTTTAGTTTATCGTCTTTTTTACACTTTTCCTCTCTCTTTCTTTTCACTTTATTCCACAATGCTGGTCTAAGTTACGGTCGGACAATTGACCGTAATACTTTTTTCCGCAACTTTTCCCTTGACTTTTGTTTATTTTGTTGTTTGTGTCGGAGCGCTGGAACGAACAATGACTGGGTCCGTTGTTTACTCGCGCTCAGCTGATGGCGCTGCGCAGGCCGCGGCTTCTACCGAGAGTCCCTCCTGAAGGAGAAGCTTCAGGAGGGATGGACTCCTACAGGAGGAGCTGAGGAGAGTCCCTCCTGAAGGAGAAGCTTCAGGAGGGAAGGACTCCTGCAGGAGGAGCTGGAGGCCAAACTCCAGCTGAACAACACCAGGGAGGTGTGGAGCGGGATGAAGCAGATCAGTGGCTTCAAGGGGAGAGGCAGACAGCCAGGGGCTCCCTGGAGAGGGCCAACCAGCTCAACTGTTTCTCAACAGGTTCAGCTCACAGCCCTCCCCCTCTCCTCCACACTTCACACCTCCCAAACACCTCCCCCTCTGCCCCCCTGTTGAGCTGCACAGCCACCGAGCTCTCAACAACAATGGGCTCTTCCACCCCCCCCCCCTCTCTGTGACTGGAGAAGCTCCACCAGCAGGGCTGTGGGTCCTGATGGCATCAGCCCCAGGGTCCTAGAGACCTGCGCCGCCCAGCTGTCTGGCGTCCTGCAGCACCTCCTCCACCTCAGCCTGAGGAGGAGGAGGTCCCGCTGCGGTGGAAGACGTCGTGCCTGGTCCCCGTCCCCAAGAAGTCCACGCCATCTGGCCTCAATGACTACCGACCAGTCGCCCTCACCTCCCATGTGAGGGAGGTGCTGGAGAGGCTGGTCTTGGCCCGCCTCCGGCCGCTGGTGAGGTCATCTCTGGACCCTCTGCAGTTTGCTCACCAGCCTCATGTGGGCGTGGCCGACGCCATCATCTACCTGCTGCAGCCGGCTCAGGCGCACCTGGAGGGAACCGATGTCTGTGAGAGCCACTGTGACTTCTCCAGTCATTCAACACCATCCAGACACTGCTGCTGAGGGAGAGGCTGCGGGTGGTCGGTGTGGACGCGTCCACCACCTCCTGGATCACTGACACCTCACAGGCCACAGACCTCAGTCTGTCAGAATGGGCCGTGTGTCTGACACGGTGGTCAGTGATGTTGGAGCCCCACAGGGAACGGTTCTGTCCCCCTTCCTCTTCACCCTGTACACACTGACCTCCAGTACAACACGGAGTCATGCCACCTGCAGGAGTACTCTGATGACTCTGCAGTGGTCGGGTGTTTCAGGGATGGACGGGAGGAGGAGTGGGAAGAGGAGCAGGAGGAGGAGGAGAAGGAGGAGGAGGAGGAGGAGCAGGAGGAGTACAGGGCGGTGGTGAGTGACTTTGTGAGGTGGGCCGATGAGAATCACCTGCGGCTGAACGTGGCCAAGACCAGAGAGATGGTGGTGGACTTCAGGAGGAAGGCCACAGCTCCTGCTCCTCTGAGCGTCCTGGGAGTGGACGTGGAGGAGGAGGAGGAGGAGGAGGAGGAGGAGGAGGTGGAGGTTGAGGAGTGCAAGTACCTGGGCGTCTCCATCGACAGCCGACTGAACTGGAAGGCCAACACCAACGCTGTGGACAAGAAGGGGAGGAGTCGACTCCTCTTCCTGAGGAAGCTCCGGTCCTTCAACGTGTAGCAGGATGCTGGAGATCTCCTCCCAGTCGGTGGTGGTCAGTGGGCTGCTCCTCCATCGTCTGCTGGGGGAGCAGCCGATGGAGGAGCAGCCGATGGAGGAGCAGCCGATGGAGGAGCAGCAGATGGAGGAGCAGCATCGGGGCCGGGGACGCCACGTCTTAATAAACTGGTGAGGAGGGCCGGCTCCATCACCGGCTGCAAGCTGGAGCCCCTGGAGGAGGAGGAGAGGACGCTGAAGAAACGTCTGTCCATATTGGACAACCCGGACCACCCTCTCCTCCACCTCCTCCAGGGACAGAGGAGCACCCTCTCCACCTCCTCCAGGGACAGAGGACCACCCTCTCCACCTCCTCCAGGGACAGAGGACCACCCTCTCCACCTCCTCCTCCAGGGACAGAGGACCACCCTCTCCACCTCCTCCAGGGACAGAGGACCACCCTCTCCACCTCCTCCTCCAGGGACAGAGGACCACCCTCTCCACCTCCTCCTCCAGGGACAGAGGACCACCCTCTCCACCTCCTCCTCCAGGGACAGAGGACCACCCTCTCCACCTCCTCCAGGGACAGAGGACCACCCTCTCCACCTCCTCCAGGGACAGAGGAGCACGTTCTCCCACCGCTTCGTCTAGCTCCGCTGCCATGAGGAGCGCTACAGGAGAACATTCCTGCCCACGGCCATGAGGCTTTATAACAAAGCCCCACCTCCTGCCAGAAACTAGTGATTCAATAACACACCTGTACTTTGCATTTTGCACATTTTATTTAATTATTATTTGTTATTCTCTTCACATATGTTATGTGTGTATATACATATTGCATATATTTTATTTTATATATTTTATATCTCGCTTGTTGCACACTTGTTCTTCTTTCTTATATGTATATTGTATTATTGTGTTTTAGTTTAATGATTATTGGTGCTACTCTGTCCGCAAATTTCCCCTTGGGGATTAATAAAGTACTATTCTATTCTATTCTATTCTATTCTGAACAGGCTGAGGACGATAAGCTGAATGCGGACGCGTATTGTGCATTGGCGCCACTACTTGACAATACGAGCTTGGGACTAATATTCAGAGACGCGAAAGACAAGGGTTGAGAGAGCCTCAAAGTGTTAAGAGAACACTACATCGGAAAAGGTAGACCCCGGATTGTATCCCTGTATATAACAATGACTGCGCTAAAGAAAGCTGATAACGAGAGTGTAACCGAATACGTTATCCGAGCTGACCGGATAACGGCACTCAGGAGTGCGGGTGAAGCACCGAGTGAGGGACTGATGATGGCGATGATCATGAGGGGGTTACCGGAGAAGTACAAGCCGTTCACACTGTTGGTAACACATGGTTCAGCAGACATGACGCTGGGAGAGTTCAAGGCAAAGCTCAGGAATTTCGAGGCTTCAGAAGACTCGGACCCAATCGCGGAAGAGGCGGGAGAACGGGTGCTGAGGGCCCAAGCGGCGCCAAGGAAAAAGACCGGACCAGTGGAGATTGTGTGTTGGCGGTGCGGAGAAAAGAGCCACAGAAGGGATGACTGCACAAAGGAAGTTTGGTGTAGTTTTTGCAAAAGCAGGGGACACGCAGGCGAGGCGTGTTCAAAGAAGGAGCGTGGACGAAGCACCCGGCGTGCGTGTGTCCAAGATGGCGGTGACGGCGGTGACCGTAGAGCAGGTCGTGAACAAGATGGCGCACGGGGAGCCGCGGGAGGAGAAGACCACTCCTTCAGGGCACACACAGAAGATGCCAACCTCTCAGGGCGGCGGCTGCAGACCCAGAGAAAGGGACTGATCGTGGACACGGGCGCGTCGTCCCACATCATCAACGACAGGAGCAAATTCAAGAGTTTCGACAGCACCTTCAAGCCGGAGAGACACAGCATGGAGCTTGCAGACGGGAAGCGCACCGTCGGGGTGGCGCAAGGCAGAGGAGACGCACAGGTATGCCTCATAGACAGCGAGGGGCGCCGGTGTGCCGTGACTTTAAAGAACGCCCTCTACATCCCCTCGTACCCCCAAGACCTCTTCTCGGTGAAGTCTGCTACCTCTCACGGCGCCAAAGTGGTATTCGACGAAGGTAAAGATGTCATAGTGATGCCGGGCGGCACAAGGTATAACATTTATGTATGTAAGAGAATGTACTACTTGCAAACAGAGTGTGATATAGATGATGTGTGTAATATTAACTATGATATCCAGACATGGCATGAGATAATGGGTCACTGCAACTATGAAGATATCTTGAAACTGCAGGATGTAACAGAAGGCATGCACATTAAAGGTGAAAAGCGTAGGCCTGATAAGGAATGTGTATTGTGCATAGAGGGAAAATTCACTCAAAGGAGAAACAGAGATCCGACTGATAGGGTAAAGACACCACTTGAGCTGGTGAACACAGACCTAACTGGTCCAGTAACCAATGAGTCCATAGATGGTTTCAAGTACATGCAGTCTTTCACAGATGTCTATACGGGAGCAGTGCTTGTTTACTTCCTGAAAGCAAAAAGTGATGCAGTTCAGGCCACTGAGAAGTACCTGGCAGATGTAGCTCCTTATGGCACTGTGGAATGCATTAGGTCAGATAATGGGACTGAGTTCACTAACAGAGGGTTTCAGACACTATTGAGAGAGAACAAAATCAGACACGAGACATCCTGTCCTTACTCCCTGCACCAGAACGGGACAGCGGAAAGGGAAGGGCGCACTCTTTTTGAGATGGCCAGATGTAAGCTTATCGACAGTGGCCTACCTAAGAGTCTTTGGCACTATGCCCTCCAGGAAGCAGCCTATACTAGAAACAGGTGCTTTAACAAACACACAGGCACTACTCTATATACAGCACTGACAGGTAAAAGATGCAATCTAGCGAAGGTACATAAGTTTGGCTCAGTGTGCTAAGCCTACCAGCAAGACAGAGGAAAACTAGATTCTAGGTGTGAGGAAGGACTCTTTGTAGGGCATGACAAGGGCAGTCCCGCCTATCTAGTTTACTACCCCGGTAAAGGAAAGTTGCAGAAGCACAGACTGGTAAAGTTTGTCACCAAGACAACCTGTGAAAACGAGACTCAGACACAGGAGCTAGGACTGGACCCCATAGTAGATTGTGACAAGAGTATGGAGACTCCACAGCCTAGTGTACTGAGCACAGATGTACAGGCTGACGGTCCACAGTCAGCACCAGAGGATGATGGAGAGAAGCACCCTAGGGTGACATCACATGCCTCAGACAGGGGGAGATATCCCACCAGAGAGCGTAAGCCCCCGGGGTATCTGAGAGATTATACTGTGAAAGATATTGATGATGACAGTACATTCATTAGTGTAGATTATTGCTACCGAGCAGTTTGTGGTGTACCTCTGACCTTTAAAGAGGCCATGACATCAACTGACTCAGGAAAGTGGAAGAAAGCGATGGACGAGGAGATGAAGTCCCTCGAAGACAACCAGACATTTACTCTGACTAAGTTACCAGAAGGCAGGAAGACAGTGGGAGGAAGATGGGTATACTCGATCAAGGATGACATTGACGGACACGACCAACACAAAGCTAGGTTTGTGGCGAAAGGATACAGTCAGAGAGCAGGTATAGATTATGGCGAGACATTCTCACCAACAGCCAATCTTACAAGTATACGAGTAGTGATGCAGAAGGCAGCCCAAGACGATTTGATCTTGCATCAAATGGATGTGAAAACAGCCTCTCTGCACGCCCCCATTGATCGAGATATCTACATGGAACAGCCTGAAGGTTACGAAAAAGAGGGAGAGAAGCTAGTGTGCAAATTAGAGAAATCAATTTACGGCCTGAAGCAGTCGGGGCGTAATTGGAATGAGATGCTCCACACATGTCTAGTAGATGACGACTTCACTCAGAACCCGACAGACCACTGCGTCTACACAAAAGAGTCTAAAGAGGCAGGGAAGGCAATAGTAGTCATCTGGGTGGATGATCTTATTATTGCAGCCAGCAACAACAAGAGTCTTGAAAAAGTGAAAAACATGTTGTCTACCAGATTTAAAATGAAGGACCTAGGCTGGTTGAAATATTTTCTGGGCATGGACTTCAGCCAGTCTGATGGCTGTGTAACAGTATCACAAAAGAGGTATTGCGGCAACCCGGGGGATGTGGAGGTGAGATTCGGAATAAAATCAGGAGACTCAGAGACGCAGTGCAAAAATAAAGGGTCTTTTAATAAAACGTGTAGGAAAAAGGGGGAATGGGCATCTAATGGAAACAAAGGATTCTTCCCGGTCGGGGTCTTTGGTCTTCAGTCTCACACCTTCTGTGAGACGGTTGGTATCTCCTGGATGGGCAGAGCAGAGGAGAGAGGTGAGAGGGTCCAGTTACCTCTGGTCTGTGGCGACTCCTCTCCTGAGGCTCCTCCTCTCCTGAGGCTCCTCCTCTCCTGAGGCTCCTCCTCTCCTTCTCCTGTCCTATTCAGGCAGCTCTCTCCCGATGGCTTCCAGTGGAGGGAAGATATACCCTCGGTCCCTCGTTAGCTGACGGGCTGCAGGTGTGACCACTCCCAGGTGCCAATTGGCTGTAGCACCTGTACTGGGAAGTACGTCCCGTGGATCACTTCCCCCAACCTGAGCTTTGGGATCCGCCTCCGATGCGCTGTTTGCTCGGCTTTTCCCCCTGGTCTGCCACAGTATGTTGAAAAGATACTGGAACGTTTCGACATGCAGAAGTGTAGAATTAGAGAAACACCATGTGACCCAAAGTTGGACTACTCAGAGGATGCACCTAAAATGTCTGATGTGAAGAAGTACAGAGAGGCTGTCGGCAGTCTCATTTACTTGACAACCTGTACACGTCCTGACCTATGTTTCGTGGTGAGCAAGTTATCACAGCATTTTGCTGACCCGACAGATGAACATTGGGCTACGGTGAAACATGTTTTGCGTTATCTCAGGGGTACTGCAGACAAACAGCTCTGCTTCAGAAAGAGCAGAGAGAGTCTAGGCCTACATGCATATAGTGACGCAGACTGGGCTGGCGACGCTAGTGACAGACGCAGTATCACCGGGTATTGTGTGAGTATGGATAAAGACAGCTCCTTAATCTCTTGGAAAACCAAGAAGCAACCCACGGTAGCATTATCCACATGCGAAGCCGAGTACATGGCTCTAGCTCTAACAATACAGGAGTGTATTTATTTGGAGCAACTACTGGGAGGTATAGATGCCTATGTGTATAAGAAAACTGTTGTTTATGAGGACAACCAGGGAACAATTGCGCTTGCCAGGAACCCTGTGTGTAGACAAAGATGTAAGCATGTGGACATTAAATATCACTTCATTCGGTCTACCGTAAGGGAAGATAAGATGTCACTTGCTTACTGTCCCACAGACGACATGGTCGCAGATGTTATGACAAAGCCCGCCTCCAGACTTAAGCTGAGGAAATTTGCAGGAGTCATGTTTGGTGTGTAAAATGTTGACATTTGAATATGCCATTTTTGTTTGTTTTGTTTATTTGGTTATGTAAAAGTTGTACAGTATACATGTCATTCATAAGTGGGAGTGTTAAGTGTTGATAATATGGATGCATGTACTTGTATTTGTTCAGGAGGAGGGCTGTTGCGCCTCATATGGCGTGACGTCATATGACACCACTTCCATATAAGGGGGCTGTTCGCGCGCTCCCTCTCTCTCTTTTACCTGACTCTCATGGAAGAGCATGTTCTGCTGTCAATAAACATGCCGTGGATTGATGGCTGAACAAGACAAACGTCTGAACGTCCGTTCATTCCACTGAATCATTATTTCGCTGTGCAGAAGGTATAAGCCTACCTGTCAACACTGTTCATAATCGGATTGGGTCTTCAGGCGTCAGTTGAGGTGTCGTTGTGACTCATCGGACAAAGACTCGGAGGACAAAGACACAGGAGTCTTTCACTGGAGTCAAGATTCGGAGGACAAAGACACAGGAGTCTTTCACTGGAGTCAAGACTTGGAGGATAAAGACACAGGAGTCTTTGGCTGGAGTCTTCGGGGTGGCGGAGTATTACACCACTTTGTGAATATGTGTGTGTTTTCCATACCTGTGCATATTTCTACTCGTAGTTACTATAGGACTCGTTCCTCCTCTGTTCTCCTTCTACCCGTTCTACTCACACCCAGCACCTCGTCACAGGAGCCTCTGGACCTGTCAGTCTGCCAACCGCAAGGCCGCCTTCATCTCTGGCTGCTCTCTCCTTCAGTCTGGACCTCACCTGGATCTCTCTGTCCTCCTCTGTCCCTCCTCTGTCCTCCTCTGTCCTCCTCTGTCCTCCTCTCTGGCCTCATCTCTGTCCCTCCTCTCTGTCCTCCTCTGTCGTCCTCTCTGTCCTCCTCTCTGTCCTCCTCTGTCGTCCTCCTCTGGCCTCATCTCTGTCCCTCCTCTCTGGCCTCCTCTCTGGCCTCCTCTCTGGCCTCCTCTCTGGCCTCCTCTCTGGCCTCCTCTGTCCCTCCTCTCTGGCCTCCTTTCTGGCCTCCTCTGTCCCTCCTCTCTGGCCTCCTCTCTGGCCTCCTCTCTGGCCTCTTCTGTCCCTCCTCTCTGGCCTCCTCTGTCCCTCCCTCCCCTCTCTGTCCCTCCTCCTCTGTCCTCCCTCCTCCCTCCTCTGTCCTCCTCTGTCCTCCTCTGTCCCCACCTCTGTCCTCCTCTCTGTCCTCCTCTGTCCTCCTCTGTCCTCCTCTCTGTCCTCCTCTGTCCTCCTCTCTGTCCTCCTCTGGCCTCCTCTCTGGCCTCCTCTCTGGCCTCTGGCCTCCTCTCTGTCCTCCTCTGTCGTCCTCTCTGTCCTCCTCTGTCCTCCTCTCTGGCCTCCTCTCTGGCCTCCTCTCTGGCCTCTGGCCTCATCTCTGTCCTCCTCTGTCCTCCTCTCTGTCCTCCTCTCTGGCCTCCTCTCTGGCCTCCTCTCTGGCCTCTGTCGTCCTCTCTGTCCTCCTCTGGCCTCCTCTCTGGCCTCCTCTCTGGCCTCCTCTCTGGCCTCCTCTCTGGCCTCATCTCTGTCCTCCTCTCTGTCCTCCTCTCTGGCCTCATCTCTGGCCTCCTCTGGCCTCCTCTCTGGCCTCCTCTCTGGCCTCATCTCTGTCCTCCTCTCTGTCCTCCTCTCTGTCCTCCTCTGTCCTCCTCTGTCCTCCTCTCTGGCCTCCTCTGGCCTCCTCTCTGGCCTCCTCTCTCCCCTCCTCTGACTCCTTCTCCCTCATGCAGCCTAACTCTGCTGCAGACACTCTCCTCTCGTCCCTGTCTTCATCTCTTGATTCTCTTTGTCCTTTAAGACACGACGGTCCTCCAGTCCTCTCCTCCCTGGTCGTCTGACTCGGTGCTCTTGAGCCAACTTGTGAGCGACGGAGAGGAAAAGGAGCAAATGGAATCAAGCGGAAGACCTGCTCTGCTATCAATCTCTCCTCTCCTCCTTCTCTCCTGTCTCTGCAGCCAGAAGCTCTTTCTACCTGACAACATGCAGTCTTCCTTCTCTAACCCCAAAAAGCTCTTCTCTATCTTCTCCAACCTCCTTGATCCCCGAGTCCCCTCCTCCTTCCTCCCTTTTGCCACTTTGTCGACTACTTTACAAACAAGATGGACGACATACGCTCCTCCTTTACTGATCCATCCTCTATCACTTCACCTACACCAACTCCTTCATCCCCTCTCTTTCCTCGTTTACCCCCTGTCTCCCAGTCAAGTTCTTAGCTTGGTGACCTCTGCTCGAGCGACCAGCTGACCCTTGACCCCGTCCCGTCTCACATCCTCCAGGCTGTGGCTCCTGACCTTCTGACCTTTCTCACCATCTTATTAACAGCTCCCTCTCAACTGGCTGTTTCCCCAACTCTCTGGAGGAGGAGAGTCAACCCTCTCCTGAAGAAACCACCTCCACCCGTCTGAAGTCAGCCACTACAGACCGCTCTCTCTTCTTCCCTTTCTCTCCAAAACTCTGGAGCGAGCCATCTTTAACCACGTGTCCTCCTGTCTCCACGGCAACGACCTTCTGGACCCCCACCAGTCTGGATTCAAGGCCGGCCAACAGAGACGGCCCTCCTTGCTGAGCAGCTTCACTCTGCTAGAGCATCCTCTCTCCTCTGTCCTTATCCTTCACTCTGCTAGAGCATCCTCTCTCCTCTGTCCTTATCCTTCACTCTGCTAGAGCATCCTCTCTCCTCTGTCCTTATCCTTCACTCTGCTAGAGCATCCTCTCTCCTCTGTCCTTATCCTTCACTCTGCTAGAGCAGCCTCTCTCTCCTCTGTCCTTATCCTTCACTCTGCTAGAGCAGCCTCTCTCTCCTCTGTCCTTATCCTTCACTCTGCTAGAGCAGCCTCTCTCCTCTGTCCTTATCCTTCACTCTGCTAGAGCAGCCTCTCTCCTCTGTCCTTATCCTTCACTCTGCTAGAGCAGCCTCTCTCCTCTGTCCTTATCCTTCACTCTGCTAGAGCAGCCTCTCTCTCCTCTGTCCTTATCCTTCACTCTGCTAGAGCAGCCTCTCTCCTCTGTCCTTATCCTTCACTCTGCTAGAGCAGCCTCTCTCCTCTGTCCTTATCCTTCTCTCTTCTCTTCAGGACCTGGGATCTCAGGCACAGCACTCGCTCTTTTCTCTTCCTACCTCACCGACCGACTGACCGGGTAACTTGGAGAGGATCTGTATCTGATCCTCTTCCTCTCACTGTGGGGTTCCTCAAGGCTCCGTCCTGGGTCCCCTCCTCTTCCTCTCACTGTGGGGTTTCTCAAGGCTCCGTCCTGGGTCCCCTCCTCTTCCTCTCACTGTGGGGTTCCTCAAGGCTCCGTCCTGGGTCCCCTCCTCTTCCTCTCACTGTGGGGTTTCTCAAGGCTCCGTCCTGGGTCCCCTCCTCTTCCTCTCACTGTGGGGTTACTCAAGGCTCCGTCCTGGGTCCCCTCCTCTTCCTCTTACTGTGGGGTTCCTCAAGGCTCCGTCCTGGGTCCCCTCCTCTTCTCTCTGTCATTCGTTCGCATGGCTTCTCCTACCACAGCTATGCCGATGACACCCAACTGATCTTCTCGTTCCCACCGTCTGAAACACAGGTGGCGGCGCGAATCTCTGCCTGTCTGACTGACATCTCTCAGTGGATGTCTGCTCACCACCTGAAGATCAACCCTGACAAGACCGAGCTACTGTTCCTATCAGGGAAAGGTTCCCCCACTCACGACCTGACCACCACCTTCACCAGCTCCGTGTTGGCCCCTACCCTGACTGAACCCCACTCAGGACCTGACCACCACCTTCACCAGCTCCGTGTTGGCCCCTACCCTGACTGCCAGGAGCCTCGGGGTGACGCTAGACAGTCAACTCTCCCTGACGGCCAACATCGCTGCGACAGCGTTCCTGTAGGTACATGCTGCACAACATCTGGAGAACACGGCCTCTTCTGACCCAGAAGGCGGCGCAGGTTCTGGTCCAGGTTCTGGTCCAGGTTCTGGTCCAGGTTCTGGTCATTTCGCGCCTCGACTACTGCAACCCCCTCCTGGCTGCTCTACCTGCTAAGGCCATCCGGCCTCTGCAGCTCATCCAGAATGCAGCAGCTCGACTGGTCTTCAGCCTCTCGAGGTTCACCCACACCACTCCGCTCCTCCGCTCTCTTCACTGGCTACCGGTGGAGCAGCATCCTCTTCAGAACATTGGTTCTGGCGTACCGTGCTCTGAACGGATCGGGCCCCGTCTATATCCTGGATGTGGTCACACCGTACACCCCGGCACGTTCGCTCCGCTCAGCAACAGCCAACCGACTTGTGACTCCGTCACCTCCAGCTCATCACTCTACATCAGACTGTTTGCTGTCCTGGCTCCTGATTGGTGGAACCAACCAGAAGGACTCTGGGGAGAAGCAGAGTTAGTCATGTGTGATGGAGAGATGAAGATTCATCCATAGGAGAAAGAGAAGAGGAGAGAGGTGCTCAGTGCATCCTAAAGGTCCCCAGCAGCTATAAGCCTCTAGCAGCATCTCCAGGTGTGGACCAGGTGAACCTGACTCAGCCCTGACTATCAGCTCTGTCAAAGAGGAAAGTCTTCAGTCTACTCTTGAAGGTGGTGACTGTGTCAGCCTCCAGGACTGAAGGTGGAGCTGGTTCCATAAAAGAGGAGCTTGATAACTAAAGGCTCTGGCTCCCATTTTACATTTTAAGACTCTAGGAACTACAAGTAGCCCCGCATTTAGTGAGCAGCTCTCTGGTGGGGCGATACGGTACTACAAGCTCTTTAAGATATGATGGTGCATCACCAATTAAGGCTTTGTAAGTTAAGAGAAGAATCTAAAAAGTGATTATTGATGTTACAGGGAGCCAGTGCAGAGCAGCTAGTGCAGGAGTCATGTGATCTCTGTTCTTAGTTTAGTGAGAACACAAGCTGCAGCATTCTGGATCAACTGGAGGGACCTAAGAGACTTATAGAGCAGCCTGATAATAAGGAGTTGACCTAAGAGACGTATAGAGCAGCCTGATAATAAGGAGATGACCTAATAGACTTATAGAGCAGCCTGATCATAAGGAGTTGACTTAAGAGACTTATAGAGCAGCCTGATCATAAGGAGTTGACTTAAGAGACTTATAGAGCAGTCTTATAATAAGGAGTTGACCTAAAAGACTTATAGAGCAGCCTGATAATAAGGAGTTGACCTAAGAGACTTATAGAGCAGCCTGATCATAAGGAGTTGACTTAAGAGACTTATAGAGCAGTCTTATAATAAGGAGTTGACCTAAAAGACTTATAGAGCAGCCTGATAATAAGGAGTTGACCTAAGAGACTTATAGAGCAGCCTGATCATAACGAGTTGACTTAAGAGACTTATAGAGCAGTCTTATAATAAGGAGTTGACCTAAAAGACTTATAGAGCAGCCTGATAATAAGGAGTTGACCTAAGAGACTTATAGAGCAGCCTGATCATAAGGAGTTGACTTAAGAGACTTATAGAGCAGTCTTATAATAAGGAGTTGACCTAAAAGACTTATAGAGCAGCCTGATA
Organism: Liparis tanakae; assembly: GCA_036178185.1. Classification (NCBI taxonomy): domain Eukaryota; kingdom Metazoa; phylum Chordata; class Actinopteri; order Perciformes; family Liparidae; genus Liparis; species Liparis tanakae. The sequence goes on from JAYMGU010000029.1 coordinate 94,351, forward strand.
ATAAGGAGTTGACCTAAGAGACTTATAGAGCAGCCTGATCATAAGGAGTTGCAGTAATCCAGTCTCGAAGTAACGAGAACCAATTTTTCTGCATCTTTTTGAGACAAGATGTGCCTGATTTATGAAATATTACGTAGATGGAAGAATGCAGTCCTTGAAATTTGCTCTCGTGGAGTTAAAGGACAAGTCCCGATCAAAGATAACGCCGAGATTCTTTACAGTGGTGTTGGATGCTAGAGTAATGCCATCTACAGAAATCACATCACCAGATAATTGATCTCTGAGGTGCTCAGAGTAGAATTACTTCGGTTTTGTCTGAGTTTAACATCAAGAAGTTGCCGGTCATCCATGTTTTTATGTCACTAAGACATCTTGAATTTTAGTGAGTTGGTTAGTCTCCTCTGGTTTTATCGATAGATATAGTTGAGTATCATCTGCATAACAATGAAAGTTTATGGAGTGTTTCCTGATAATATTGCCCAAAGGAAGCATGTATAAGGTCAATAGAAGGTAAATAGAATACATAGTGTCGCTTTAACAGATGCATCATTTAAATCACTATATATATATAATATATAATATATATATATATATTATATATATATATGGGTTGTCAATCGATTAAAAAAAATAACTAATTAATCTCACATTTCGAAATTAATTAATCGCGATTAATGGTTTTTTTCTTTGTCTTCTAAAGACTAGATCTTGTACATGAAGCAGTAATCCTTCAGACAGTGTGTGTTTTAGACTCTTGTTTGATAGTATTTGTTGTTAAAGACACCTTCACACAGCTGTGTCTCAGAGAGGCTCCTCCCCTTAAAGGGCCAGCCAGGGATTTAATATTGTGGATGATGAATAGTTTCTTCAGTGAAACATCAGATTAGTAAACAAGGTGCATTAGAGACCCATTGGTCCTGTCATCTTTAACACTGAACACACCAGAACCAGAACCAGTGGCCTGACTGACATTCACATGTTGACCCTCTGGAGGCATTTTCTCGATTTTACAAAAAAATATAAATTCACCTTTTGTCTTTTGCATATGACACAACCCCACGTGTTCTACATCAAACATTCCAGAACAATCTCATCTCTACATGAGGCTCCTCCTCCTCGTGTTCTCTGGTTCTGACTGACAGGCTGCAACAGACCAACAACAGACCAACAACAGGCCAACAACATGCCAACAAAAGACCAACAACAGACCAACAACAGGCCAACAACAGACCAACAACAACAGGCCAACAACAGACCAATAACAGACCAACAACAGGCCAACAACATGCCAACAACAGACCAACAACCACATGCCAACAACAGACCAACAACAGGCCAACAACAGACCAACAACCACATGCCAACAACAGGCCAACAACATGCCAACAACAAACCAACAACAACATGCCAACAACAGACCAACAACAACATGCCAACAACAGACCAACAACAGGCCAACAACAGACCAACAACAGGCCAACAACAGGCCAACAACATACCAACAACAGGCCAACAACATGTCAACAACAGACCAACAACAACATGCCAACCACAGACCAACAACAGACCAACAACAGACCAACAACAGGCCAACAACAGGCCAACAACATGCCAACAAAAGACCAACAACAGACCAACAACAGGCCAACAACATGCCAACAAAAGACCAACAACAGACCAACAACAGGCCAACAACAGACCAACAACAACAGGCCAACAACAGACCAACAACAGGCCAACAACAGACCAACAACAAGCCAACAACAGGCCAACAACAGACCAACAACAGACCAACAACAACATGCCAACCACAGACCAACAACAGACCAACAACATGCCAACAAAAGACCAACAACAGGCCAACAACAGACCAACAACAGGCCAACAACATGCCAACAAAAGACCAACAACAGGCCAACAACAGACCAACAACAACAGACCAACAACAGGCCAACAACAGACCAACAACAACATGCCAACAACAGACCAACAACAAACCAACAACAGACCAACAACAGACCAACAACATGCCAACAAAAGACCAACAACAGACCAACAACAGGCCAACAACAGACCAACAACAACAGGCCAACAACAGACCAACAACAGGCCAACAACAGACCAATAACAGACCAACAACAGGTCAACAACATGCCAACAACAGACCAACAACAACATGCCAACAACAGACCAACAACAGGCCAACAACAGACCAACAACAACAGGCCAACAACAGACCAACAACAGGCCAACAACAGGCCAACAACATATCAACAACAGGCCAACAACATGTCAACAACAGACCAACCACAGACCAACAACAGACCAACAACAGACCAACAACAGGCCAACAACATGCCAACAAAAGACCAACAACAGACCAACAACAGGCCAACAACAGACCAACAACAACAGGCCAACAACAGACCAACAACAGGCCAACAGACCAATAACAGACCAACAACAGGCCAACAACATGCCAACAACAGACCAACAACAACATGCCAACAACAGACCAACAACAGGCCAACAACAGACCAACAACAACATGCCAACAACAGACCAACAACAACATGCCAACAACAGACCAACAACAGACCAACAACAGGCCAACAACAGACCAACAACAGGCCAACAACAGACCAACAACAGGCCAACAACAGGCCAACAACAGACCAACAACAGACCAACAACAGACCAACAACAGACCAACAACAACATGCCAACCACAGACCAACAACAGACCAACAACAGACCAACAACAGACCAACAACAGACCAACAACATGCCAACAAAAGACCAACAACAGACCAACAACAGACCAACAACAACATGCCAACCACAGACCAACAACAGACCAACAACAGACCAACAACATGCCAACAAAAGACCAACAACAGACCAACAACAACAGACCAACAACAGGCCAACAACATGCCAACAACAGACCAACAACAGACCAACAACAGGCCAACAACATACCAACAACAACATGCCAACAACAGACCAACAACAAACCAACAACAGGCCAACAACAGACCAACAACAGGCCAACAACAGACCAACGACAGTCCAACAACAGGCCAACAACAGATCAACAACAGACCAACAACAGACCAACAACAACATGCCAACAACGGACCAACAACAGGCCAACAACAGACCAACAACAGGCCAACAACAGACCAACAACATGCCAACAACAGACCAACAACAGACCAACAACAACAGGCCAACAACAGGCCAACAACATGCCAACAACATGCCAACAACAGACCAACAACAGGCCAACAACATACCAACAACAACATGCCAACAACAGACCAACAACAAACCAACAACAGGCCAACAACAGACCAACAACAGGCCAACAACAGACCAACGACAGTCCAACAACAGGCCAACAACAGATCAACAACAGACCAACAACAGACCAACAACAACATGCCAACAACGGACCAACAACAGGCCAACAACAGACCAACAACAGGCCAACAACAGACCAACAACAGACCAACAACAGGCCAACAACAGACCAACAACAGGCCAACAACAGGCCAACAACAGACCAACAACAGGCCAACAACATGTCAACAACAGACCAACAACAGACCAACAACAGACCAACAACAGACCAACAACAGACCAACAAAAGACCAACAACAGACCAACAACAGGCCAACAACAGACCAACAACAGACCAACAACAGGCCAACAACATGCCAACAACAGACCAACAACAACATGCCAACAACAGACCAACAACAGGCCAACAACAGACCAACAACAACATGCCAACAACAGACCAACAACAACATGCCAACAACAGACCAACAACAACATGCCAACAACAGACCAACAACAGGCCAACAACAGACCAACAACAGGCCAACAACAGACCAACAACAGGCCAACAACATGCCAACAACAGACCAACAACAACATGCCAACAAAAGACCAACAACAGGCCAACAACAGACCAACAGCAGACCAACAACAGACCAACAACAGAAGGCCAACAACAGACCAACAACAGGCCAACAACATGCCAACAACAGACCAACAACAGGCCAACAACAGGCCAACAACAGGCCAACAACATGCTGGTCTGTTGTTGGCCAACAACAGACCAACAACAACATGCCAACAACAGGCCAACAACATGCCAACAACAGACCAACAACCACATGCCAACAACAGACCAACAACAGGCCAACAACAGACCAACAACCACATGCCAACAACAGACCAACAACAACATGCCAACAACAGGCCAACAACAGACCAACAACAGGCCAACAACAGACCAACAACAGACCAACAACAGGCCAACCACATGCCAACAACAGACCAACAACAGACCAACAACAGCATGCCAACAACAGACCAACAACAAACCAACAACAGACCAACAACAGACCAACAACAGGCCAACAACAGACCAACAACAGACCAACAACAGACCGACAGTCCAACAACAGACCAACAACAGACCAACAACAGACCAACAACAGACCAAAAACAGACCAACGACAGACCAAAAACAGACCAACGACAGACCAACAACAGGCCAACAACAGACCAACAACAACATGCCAACAACAGACCAACAACAAACCAACAACAGACCAACAACAGACCAACAACAGGCCAACAACAGACCAACAACAGACCGACAGTCCAACAACAGACCAACAACAGACCAACAACAGACCAACGACAGACCAAAAACAGACCAACAACAGACCAACAACAGGCCAACAACAGACCAACAACAACATGCCAACAACAGACCAACAACAACATGCCAACAACAGACCAACAACAGGCCTGACATACCAAAAACAGACCAACAACAACATGCCAACAACAGGCCAACAACATGCCAACAACAGACCAACAACCACATGCCAACAACAGACCAACAACAGGCCAACAACAGACCAACAACCACATGCCAACAACAGACCAACAACAACATGCCAACAACAGGCCAACAACAGACCAACAACAGGCCAACAACAGACCAACAACAGACCAACAACAGGCCAACCACATGCCAACAACAGACCAACAACAGACCAACAACAGCATGCCAACAACAGACCAACAACAGACCAACAACAGACCAACAACAGACCAACAACAGGCCAACAACAGACCAACAACAGACCAACAACAGACCGACAGTCCAACAACAGACCAACAACAGACCAACAACAGACCAAAAACAGACCAACGACAGACCAAAAACAGACCAACGACAGACCAACAACAGGCCAACAACAGACCAACAACAACATGCCAACAACAGACCAACAACAAACCAACAACAGACCAACAACAGACCAACAACAGGCCAACAACAGACCAACAACAGACCGACAGTCCAACAACAGACCAACAACAGACCAACAACAGACCAACGACAGACCAACAACAGGCCAACAACAGACCAACAACAGGCCAACAACAGACCAACAACAACATGCCAACAACATGCCAACAACAGACCAACAACAGGCCAACAACAGGCCAACAACAGACCAACAACAACATGCCAACAACAGACCAACAACAGACCAACAACAGGCCAACAACAGGCCAACAACATGCCAACAACAGACCAACAACAACATGCCAACAAAAGACCAACAACAGGCCAACAACAGACCAACAACAACATGCCAACAACAGACCAACAACATGCCAACAAAAGACCAACAACAGACCAACAACAACAGGCCAACAACAGGCCAACAACATGCCAACAACAGACCAACAACAACATGCCAACAAAAGACCAACAACAGGCCAACAACAGACCAACAACAACATGCCAACAACAGACCAACAACAGACCAACAACAGACCAACAACAGACCAACAACAACATGCCAACAACAACATGCCAACAACAGACCAACAACATGCCAACAACAGACCAACAACAACATGCCAACAACAGACCAACAACAGGCCAACAACAGACCAACAACAACATGCCAACAACAGACCAACAACAACATGCCAACAACAGACCAACAACAGGCCAACAACAGGCCAACAACAGACCAACAACAACATGCCAACAACAGACCAACAACAGGCCAACAACAGGCCAACAACAGGCCAACAACATGCCAACAACAGACCAACAACAACATGCCAACAACATGCCAACAACAGACCAACAACAGGCCAACAACAGACCAACAACAGGCCAACAACAGGCCAACAACAGACCAACAACAGGCCAACAACAGGCCAACAACAGACCAACAACAGGCCAACAACATGCCAACAACATGCCAACAACAGACCAACAACAGACCAACAACAACATGCCAACAACAGACCAACAACAACATGCCAACAACAGACCAACAACAGGCCAACAACAGACCAACAACAACATGCCAACAACAGGCCAACAACATGCCAACAACAGACCAACAACCACATGCCAACAACAGACCAACAACAGGCCAACAACAGACCAACAACCACATGCCAACAACAGACCAACAACAACATGCCAACAACAGGCCAACAACAGACCAACAACAGGCCAACAACAGACCAACAACAGACCAACAACAGGCCAACAACATGCCAACAACAGACCAACAACAGACCAACAACAGCATGCCAACAACAGACCAACAACAAACCAACAACAGACCAACAACAGACCAACAACAGGCCAACAACAGACCAACAACAGACCAACAACAGACCGACAGTCCAACAACAGACCAACAACAGACCAACAACAGACCAACAACAGACCAACAACAGACCAAAAACAGACCAACGACAGACCAAAAACAGACCAACGACAGACCAACAACAGGCCAACAACAGACCAACAACAACATGCCAACAACAGACCAACAACAAACCAACAACAGACCAACAACAGGCCAACAACAGACCAACAACAGGCCAACAACAGACCGACAGTCCAGCAACAGACCAACAACAGACCAACAACAGACCAACAACAGACCAACAACAGGCCAACAACAGACCAACAACAGGCCAACAACAGACCAACAACAGGCCAACAACATGCCAACAACAGACCAACAACAACATGCCAACAACAGACCAACAACAGGCCAACAACAGACCAACAACAACATGCCAACAACAGACCAACAACAGACCAACAACAGACCAACAACAGACCAACAACAGGCCAACAACAGACCAACAACAGACCAACAACAGGCCAACAACAGGCCAACAACAGACCAACAACAGGCCAACAACATGCCAACAACAGGCCAACAACAGATCAACAACAGACCAACAACAGACCAACAACAACATGCCAACAACGGACCAACAACAGGCCAACAACAGACCAACAACAGGCCAACAACAGACCAACAACAGGCCAACAACAACATGCCAACAACAGACCAACAACAGACCAACAACAGGCCAACAACAGACCAACAACAGGCCAACAACAGACCAACAACAACATGCCAACAACAGACCAACAACAGACCAACAACAGACCAACAACAGGCCAACAACAGGCCAACAACAGACCAACAACAGACCAACAACAACATGCCAACCACAGACCAACAACATACCAACAACAGACCAACAACAGGCCAACCACATGCCAACAACAGACCAACAACAGGCCAACAACAGGCCAACAACAGACCAACAACAGACCAACAACAGGCCAACAACAGACCAACAACAGGCCAACAACAGACCAACAACAGACCGACAGTCCAACAACAGGCCAACAACAGACCAACAACAGACCAACAACAGGCCAACAACAGACCAACAACAGACCAACAACAGACCAACAACAGACCAACAACAGACCAACAACAGACCAACAACAGGCCAACAACAGACCAACAACAGACCAACAACAGGCCAACAACAGGCCAACAACAGACCAACAACAACATGCCAACAACAGACCAACAACAACATGCCAACAACAGACCAACAACAACATGCCAACAACAGACCAACAACAGGCCAACAACAGACCAACAACAGGCCAACAACAGACCAACAACAGGCCAACAACATGCCAACAACAGACCAACAACAACATGCCAACAAAAGACCAACAACAGGCCAACAACAGACCAACAGCAGACCAACAACAGACCAACAACAGACCAACAACAGACCAACAACAGGCCAACAACAGACCAACAACAGACCAACAACAACATGCCAACCACAGACCAACAACAGACCAACAACAGGCCAACAACATGCCAACAAAAGACCAACAACAGACCAACAACAGGCCAACAACAGACCAACAACAACAGGCCAACAACAGACCAACAACAGGCCAACAACAGACCAATAACAGACCAACAACAGGCCAACAACATGCCAACAACAGACCAACAACCACATGCCAACAACAGACCAACAACAGGCCATGTGATCTCTGTTCTTAGTTTAGTGAGAACACAAGCTGCAGCATTCTGGATCAACTGGAGGGACCTAAGAGACTTATAGAGCAGCCTGATAATAAGGAGTTGACCTAAGAGACGTATAGAGCAGCCTGATAATAAGGAGATGACCTAATAGACTTATAGAGCAGCCTGATCATAAGGAGTTGACTTAAGAGACTTATAGAGCAGCCTGATCATAAGGAGTTGACTTAAGAGACTTATAGAGCAGTCTTATAATAAGGAGTTGACCTAAAAGACTTATAGAGCAGCCTGATAATAAGGAGTTGACCTAAGAGACTTATAGAGCAGCCTGATCATAAGGAGTTGACTTAAGAGACTTATAGAGCAGTCTTATAATAAGGAGTTGACCTAAAAGACTTATAGAGCAGCCTGATAATAAGGAGTTGACCTAAGAGACTTATAGAGCAGCCTGATCATAAGGAGTTGACTTAAGAGACTTATAGAGCAGTCTTATAATAAGGAGTTGACCTAAAAGACTTATAGAGCAGCCTGATAATAAGGAGTTGACCTAAGAGACTTATAGAGCAGCCTGATCATAACGAGTTGACTTAAGAGACTTATAGAGCAGTCTTATAATAAGGAGTTGACCTAAAAGACTTATAGAGCAGCCTGATAATAAGGAGTTGACCTAAGAGACTTATAGAGCAGCCTGATCATAAGGAGTTGACTTAAGAGACTTATAGAGCAGTCTTATAATAAGGAGTTGACCTAAAAGACTTATAGAGCAGCCTGATAATAAGGAGTTGACCTAAGAGACTTATAGAGCAGCCTGATCATAAGGAGTTGCAGTAATCCAGTCTCGAAGTAACGAGAACCAATTTTTCTGCATCTTTTTGAGACAAGATGTGCCTGATTTATGAAATATTACGTAGATGGAAGAATGCAGTCCTTGAAATTTGCTCTACGTGGAGTTAAAGGACAAGTCCCGATCAAAGATAACGCCGAGATTCTTTACAGTGGTGTTGGATGCTAGAGTAATGCCATCTACAGAAATCACATCACCAGATAATTGATCTCTGAGGTGCTCAGAGTAGAATTACTTCGGTTTTGTCTGAGTTTAACATCAAGAAGTTGCCGGTCATCCATGTTTTTATGTCACTAAGACATCTTGAATTTTAGTGAGTTGGTTAGTCTCCTCTGGTTTTATCGATAGATATAGTTGAGTATCATCTGCATAACAATGAAAGTTTATGGAGTGTTTCCTGATAATATTGCCCAAAGGAAGCATGTATAAGGTCAATAGAAGGTAAATAGAATACATAGTGTCGCTTTAACAGATGCATCATTTAAATCACTATATATATATAATATATAATATATATATATATTATATATATATATGGGTTGTCAATCGATTAAAAAAAATAACTAATTAATCTCACATTTCGAAATTAATTAATCGCGATTAATGGTTTTTTTCTTTGTCTTCTAAAGACTAGATCTTGTACATGAAGCAGTAATCCTTCAGACAGTGTGTGTTTTAGACTCTTGTTTGATAGTATTTGTTGTTAAAGACACCTTCACACAGCTGTGTCTCAGAGAGGCTCCTCCCCTTAAAGGGCCAGCCAGGATTTAATATTGTGGATGATGAATAGTTTCTTCAGTGAAACATCAGATTAGTAAACAAGGTGCATTAGAGACCCATTGGTCCTGTCATCTTTAACACTGAACACACCAGAACCAGAACCAGTGGCCTGACTGACATTCACATGTTGACCCTCTGGAGGCATTTTCTCGATTTTACAAAAAAATATAAATTCACCTTTTGTCTTTTGCATATGACACAACCCCACGTGTTCTACATCAAACATTCCAGAACAATCTCATCTCTACATGAGGCTCCTCCTCCTCGTGTTCTCTGGTTCTGACTGACAGGCTGCAACAGACCAACAACAGACCAACAACAGGCCAACAACATGCCAACAAAAGACCAACAACAGACCAACAACAGGCCAACAACAGACCAACAACAACAGGCCAACAACAGGCCAACAACAGACCAATAACAGACCAACAACAGGCCAACAACATGCCAACAACAGACCAACAACAACATGCCAACAACAGACCAACAACAGGCCAACAACAGACCAACAACAACATACCAACAACAGGCCAACAACATGCCAACAACAAACCAACAACAACATGCCAACAACAGACCAACAACAGACCAACAACAACATGCCAACAACAGACCAACAACAGGCCAACAACAGACCAACAACAGGCCAACAACAGGCCAACAACATACCAACAACAGGCCAACAACATGTCAACAACAGACCAACAACAACATGCCAACCACAGACCAACAACAGACCAACAACAGACCAACAACAGGCCAACAACAGGCCAACAACATGCCAACAAAAGACCAACAACAGACCAACAACAGGCCAACAACATGCCAACAAAAGACCAACAACAGACCAACAACAGGCCAACAACAGACCAACAACAACAGGCCAACAACAGACCAACAACAGGCCAACAACAGACCAACAACAAGCCAACAACAGGCCAACAACAGACCAACAACAGACCAACAACAACATGCCAACCACAGACCAACAACAGACCAACAACATGCCAACAAAAGACCAACAACAGGCCAACAACAGACCAACAACAGGCCAACAACATGCCAACAAAAGACCAACAACAGGCCAACAACAGACCAACAACAACAGACCAACAACAGGCCAACAACAGACCAACAACAACATGCCAACAACAGACCAACAACAAACCAACAACAGACCAACAACAGACCAACAACATGCCAACAAAAGACCAACAACAGACCAACAACAGGCCAACAACAGACCAACAACAACAGGCCAACAACAGACCAACAACAGGCCAACAACAGACCAATAACAGACCAACAACAGGTCAACAACATGCCAACAACAGACCAACAACAACATGCCAACAACAGACCAACAACAGGCCAACAACAGACCAACAACAACAGGCCAACAACAGACCAACAACAGGCCAACAACAGGCCAACAACATATCAACAACAGGCCAAGAACATGTCAACAACAGACCAACCACAGACCAACAACAGACCAACAACAGACCAACAACAGGCCAACAACATGCCAACAAAAGACCAACAACAGACCAACAACAGGCCAACAACAGACCAACAACAACAGGCCAACAACAGACCAACAACAGGCCAACAGACCAATAACAGACCAACAACAGGCCAACAACATGCCAACAACAGACCAACAACAACATGCCAACAACAGACCAACAACAGGCCAACAACAGACCAACAACAACATGCCAACAACAGACCAACAACAGACCAACAACAGGCCAACAACAGACCAACAACAGGCCAACAACAGACCAACAGGCCAACAACAGGCCAACAACAGACCAACAACAGACCAACAACAGACCAACAACAGACCAACAACAACATGCCAACCACAGACCAACAACAGACCAACAACAGACCAACAACAGACCAACAACAACATGCCAACCACAGACCAACCACAGACCAACAACAGACCAACAACAGACCAACAACAGACCAACAACAGACCAACAACAGACCAACAACAGACCAACAACAACATGCCAACCACAGACCAACAACAGACCAACAACAGACCAACAACATGCCAACAAAAGACCAACAACAGACCAACAACAACAGGCCAACAACAGGCCAACAACATGCCAACAACATGCCAACAACAGACCAACAACAGGCCAACAACATACCAACAACAACATGCCAACAACAGACCAACAACAAACCAACAACAGGCCAACAACAGACCAACAACAGGCCAACAACAGACCAACGACAGTCCAACAACAGGCCAACAACAGATCAACAACAGACCAACAACAGACCAACAACAGGCCAACAACAGACCAACAACAGACCAACAACAGACCGACAGTCCAACAACAGACCAACAACAGACCAACAACAGACCAACAACAGACCAAAAACAGACCAACGACAGACCAAAAACAGACCAACGACAGACCAACAACAGGCCAACAACAGACCAACAACAACATGCCAACAACAGACCAACAACAAACCAACAACAGACCAACAACAGACCAACAACAGGCCAACAACAGACCAACAACAGACCAACAACAGACCAACAACAGGCCAACAACAGACCAACAACAGACCAACAACAACATGCCAACAACAGACCAACAACAACATGCCAACAACAGACCAACAACAGGCCAACAACAGGCCAACAACAGACCAACAACAACATGCCAACAACAGACCAACAACAACATGCCAACAACAGACCAACAACAGGCCAACAACAGACCAACAACAGGCCAACAACAGACCAACAACAGGCCAACAACATGCCAACAACAGACCAACAACAACATGCCAACAAAAGACCAACAACAGGCCAACAACAGACCAACAACAACATGCCAACAACAGACCAACAGCAGACCAACAACAGACCAACAACAGACCAACAACAGGCCAACAACAGACCAACAACAGACCAACAACAGGCCAACAACAGGCCAACAACAGGCCAACAACAGGCCAACAACAGACCAACAACAGGCCAACAACATGCCAACAACATGCCAACAACAGATCAACAACAGACCAACAACAGGCCAACAACATGCTGGTCTGTTGTTACAGACCAACAACAACATGCCAACAACAGGCCAACAACATGCCAACAACAGACCAACAACCACATGCCAACAACAGACCAACAACAGGCCAACAACAGACCAACAACCACATGCCAACAACATGCCAACAACAGACCAACAACCACATGCCAACAACAGACCAACAACAGGCCAACAACAGACCAACAACCACATGCCAACAACAGACCAACAACAGGCCAACAACAGACCAATAACAGACCAACAACAGGCCAACAACATGCCAACAACAGACCAACAACCACATGCCAACAACAGACCAACAACAGGCCATGTGATCTCTGTTCTTAGTTTAGTGAGAACACAAGCTGCAGCATTCTGGATCAACTGGAGGGACCTAAGAGACTTATAGAGCAGCCTGATAATAAGGAGTTGACCTAAGAGACGTATAGAGCAGCCTGATAATAAGGAGATGACCTAATAGACTTATAGAGCAGCCTGATCATAAGGAGTTGACTTAAGAGACTTATAGAGCAGCCTGATCATAAGGAGTTGACTTAAGAGACTTATAGAGCAGTCTTATAATAAGGAGTTGACCTAAAAGACTTATAGAGCAGCCTGATAATAAGGAGTTGACCTAAGAGACTTATAGAGCAGCCTGATCATAAGGAGTTGACTTAAGAGACTTATAGAGCAGTCTTATAATAAGGAGTTGACCTAAAAGACTTATAGAGCAGCCTGATAATAAGGAGTTGACCTAAGAGACTTATAGAGCAGCCTGATCATAACGAGTTGACTTAAGAGACTTATAGAGCAGTCTTATAATAAGGAGTTGACCTAAAAGACTTATAGAGCAGCCTGATAATAAGGAGTTGACCTAAGAGACTTATAGAGCAGCCTGATCATAAGGAGTTGACTTAAGAGACTTATAGAGCAGTCTTATAATAAGGAGTTGACCTAAAAGACTTATAGAGCAGCCTGATAATAAGGAGTTGACCTAAGAGACTTATAGAGCAGCCTGATCATAGGAGTTGCAGTAATCCAGTCTCAAGTAACGAGAACCAATTTTTCTGCATCTTTTTGAGACAAGATGTGCCTGATTTATGAAATATTACGTAGATGGAAGAATGCAGTCCTTGAAATTTGCTCTACATGGAGTTAAAGGACAAGTCCCATCAAAGATAACGCCGAGATTCTTTACAGTGGTGTTGGATGCTAGAGTAATGCCATCTACAGAAATCACATCACCAGATAATTGATCTCTGAGGTGCTCAGAGTAGAATTACTTCGGTTTTGTCTGAGTTTAACATCAAGAAGTTGCCGGTCATCCATGTTTTATGTCACTAAGACATCTTGAATTTTAGTGAGTTGGTTAGTCTCCTCTGGTTTTATCGATAGATATAGTTGAGTATCATCTGCATAACAATGAAAGTTTATGGAGTGTTTCTGATAATATTCCAAAGGAAGCATGTATAAGGTCAATAGAAGGTAAATAGAATACATAGTGTCGCTTTAACAGATGCATCATTTAAATCACTATATATATATAATATATAATATATATATATATATTATATATATATGGGTTGTCAATCGATTAAAAAAAATAACTAATTAATCTCACATTTCGAAATTAATTAATCGCGATTAATGGTTTTTTTCTTTGTCTTCTAAAGACTAGATCTTGTACATGAAGCAGTAATCCTTCAGACAGTGTGTGTTTTAGACTCTTGTTTGATAGTATTTGTTGTTAAAGACACCTTCACACAGCTGTGTCTCAGACAGGCTCCTCCCCTTAAAGGGCCAGCCAGGATTTAATATTGTGGATGATGAATAGTTTCTTCAGTGAAACATCAGATTAGTAAACAAGGTGCATTAGAGACCCATTGGTCCTGTCATCTTTAACACTGAACACACCAGAACCAGAACCAGTGGCCTGACTGACATTCACATGTTGACCCTCTGGAGGCATCTTCGATTTTACAAAAAAATATAAATTCACCTTTTGTCTTTTGCATATGACACAACCCCACGTGTTCTACATCAAACATTCCAGAACAATCTCATCTCTACATGAGGCTCCTCCTCCTCGTGTTCTCTGGTTCTGACTGACAGGCTGCAACAGACCAACAACAGACCAACAACAGGCCAACAACATGCCAACAAAAGACCAACAACAGACCAACAACAGGCCAACAACAGACCAACAACAACAGGCCAACAACAGGCCAACAACAGACCAATAACAGACCAACAACAGGCCAACAACATGCCAACAACAGACCAACAACAACATGCCAACAACAGACCAACAACAGGCCAACAACAGACCAACAACAACATACCAACAACAGGCCAACAACATGCCAACAACAAACCAACAACAACATGTCAACAACAGACCAACAACAGACCAACAACAACATGCCAACAACAGACCAACAACAGGCCAACAACAGACCAACAACAGGCCAACAACAGGCCAACAACATACCAACAACAGGCCAACAACATGTCAACAACAGACCAACAACAACATGCCAACCACAGACCAACAACAGACCAACAACAGACCAACAACAGGCCAACAACAGGCCAACAACATGCCAACAAAAGACCAACAACAGACCAACAACAGGCCAACAACATGCCAACAAAAGACCAACAACAGACCAACAACAGGCCAACAACAGACCAACAACAACAGGCCAACAACAGACCAACAACAGGCCAACAACAGACCAACAACAGGCCAACAACAGGCCAACAACAGACCAACAACACAACAACAACAACAACAACAACACACCAACAACAGACCAACAACATGCCAACAACAGGCCAACAACAGACCAACAACAGACCAACAACAACACAACAACAGACCAACAACAGACCAACAACAACAGACCAACAACAGGCCAACAACATGCCAACAACAGACCAACAACAGACCAACAACAGGCCAACAACAGACCAACAACAGGCCAACAACATGCCAACAACAGACCAACAACAGACCAACAGACCAACAACAGGCCAACAACAGACCAACAACAACATGCCAACAACAGACCAACAACAGACATGCCAACAACAGACCAACAACAGACCAACAACAGGCCAACAACATGCCAACAACAGACCAACAACAACATGCCAACAACAGACCAACAACAGGCCAACAACAGACCAACAACAACAGGCCAACAACAGACCAACAACAGGCCACAACAACAGACCAACAACAGACCAACAACAGACCAACAACAGACCAACAACAAACAGACCAACAACAAACAACAGGCAACAACAACAGACCAACAACAGACAAACAGGCCAACAACAGACCAACAACAAACAACAGACCAACAACAGACCAACAACAGGCCAACAACAGACCAACAAAGAACAACAGGCCAACAACAGACCAACAACAGGCCAACAAGACCAACAACCCAACAGACCAACAACAGACCAAGACCAACAACAGACCAACAACAGACCAACAACAGACCAACAACAGACCAACAAACAGGCCAACAACAGACCAACAACAGGCCAACAACAGACCAACAACAGACCAACAACAGACCAACAACAGACCAACAACAACAGACCAACATCAACAACAGACCAACAACAGACCAAGCCAACAACAGACCAACAACCAACAACACCAACAACAGGCCAACAACCAACAACAGACCAACAACAGACCAACAACACCAACAACAGGCCAACAACAGACCAACAACAGGCCCCAACAACAGACCAACAACAAACAACAACAGCAAACAACAGGCCAACAACAGACCAACAACAGACCAACAACAGACCAACAACAGACCAACAACACCAACCAAACAACAGACCAACAACAGACCAACAACATGCCAACAACAGACCAGCAACAGGCCAACAACAGGCCAACAACAGACCAACAACAGGCCAACAACAGGCCAACAACAGACCAACAACAGGCCAACAACAGGGCCACAACCGGCCAACAACCTGCCAACAACAGACCACCAACAACAGACCAACAACAGACCAACAAACATGCCAACAACAGACCAACAACAGACCAACAACCCAACAGACCAACAACAACAGACCAACAACAGGCCAACAACAGGCCAACAACAGACCAACAACAGACCAACAACAGACCAACAACAGACCAACAACAACCCAACAACAGACCAACAACAGACCAACAACAGACCAACAACAGGCCAACAACATGCCAACAACAGACCAACAACACCAACCAACAACAGACCAACAACAGCCAACAACAGACCAACAACAGACCAACAACAGGCCAACAACAGACAACAACAGACCAACAACAGACCAACAACAACCCAACAAACAGACCAACAACAGGCCAACAACAGACCAACAACCAACAACAGACCAACAACAGACCAACAACAGACCAACACCAACAACAGACCAACAACAACATGCCAACAAAACAACAGACCAACAACAGGCCCACAACAGACCAACAACAGGCCAACAACATCAAACAACAGACCAACAACAGGGCCAACAACAGACCAACAACAGGCCAACAACAGACCAACAACAGGCCAACAACAGACCAACAACAACAGGCCAACAACAGGCCAACAACCAACAACAGATCAACAACAGACCAACAACAGACCAACAACAGCCAACAACAGCCAACAACAACAACAGGCCAACAACAGACCAACAACAGGCCAACAACAGACCAACCAACAACAGACCAACGACAGACCAACAACAGACCAACAACAGGCCAACAACAGACCAACAACAGACCAACAACAACCAACCACATGCCAACAACAGACCAACAACAGACCAACAACAGGCCAACAACCCAACAACAGACCAACAACAGACCAACAACAGACCAACAACAGGCCAACAACAGACCAACAACAGACCAACAACCAACAACAGACCAACAACAAAGACCAACAAAACAACAGACCAACAACCAACAACAGACCAACAAGCCAACAACAGACCAACAACAGACCAACAACAGACCAACAACAGGCCAACAACAGACCAACAACAACAGACCAACAACAGACCAACAACACCAACCCAACAACAGGACCAACGCCAACAACAGACCAACAACAAACCAACAACAGACCAAAAACAAGACCAACAACAGGCCAACAACAGACCAACAACAACATGCCAACAACAGACCAACAACAGGCCAACAACAGACCAACAACAACATGCCAACAACAGACCAACAACAACATGCCAACAACAGACCAACAACAGGCCAACAACAGACCAACAACAGACCAACAACAGGCCAACAACAGGCCAACAACATGTAAACAACAGACCAACAACAGACCAACAACAGACCAACAACAACAGACCAACAACAGACCAACAACAGGCCAACAACAGACCAACAACAGACCAACAACACCAACAACAGACCAACAACAACAACCAACAACAGGCCAACAACAGACCAACAACACCAACAACAGACCAACAACAGACACAACAACATGCCCTCAACAGACCAACAACAGACCAACAACAGGCCAACAACAGACCAACAACAGACCAACAACAGGCCAACAACAGACCAAAAACAGACCAACGACATACCAAAAACAGACCAACAACAAACCAACAACAGACCAACAACAGACCAACAACAGGCCAACAACAGACCAACAACAGACCAACAACAGACCAACAACACAACAAACCAACAACAGACCAACAACAGACCAACAACAGACCAACGGCCAACAACAGGCCAACAACAGACCAACAACACCAACAGACCAACAACAGGCCAACAACAGACCAAGCCAACAACAGACCAACAAAACAGACCAACAACAGACCAACAACAGGCCAACAACAGACCAACAACAACAACAACAGCCAACAACAGACCAACAACAACCCAACCAACAACAGGCCAACAACAGACCAACAACAGCAACATGCCAACAACAGACCAACAACAGGCCAACAACAGACCAACAACAGACCAACAACAGGCCAACAACAGACCAACAACAGACCAACAACAGACCAACAACATACCAACAACAGACCAACAACAGACCAACAACATACCAACAACAGACCAACAACAGGCCAACAACAGACCAACAACAGACCAACAACAGGACCAACAACAGGCCAACAACAGACCAACAACAAACAAGCCAACAAACAACAGGCCAACAACAGACCAAACAACAACAACAGCCAAACAACAGACAACAACATGCCAACAACAGACCAACAACAGGCCAACAACCCAACAACAGACCAACAACAGACCAACAACAGACCAACAACAGGCCAACAACAGGCCAACAACAGACCAACAACAACGTGCCAACAACAGGGCAACAACAGACCAACAACAGGCCAACAACAGACCAACAACAAACAGACCAACAACCAACAACAGACCAACAACAAACAACAGGCCAACAACAGACCAACAGACCAACAACAAACAACCAACAACAGACCAACAGCAGACCAACAACAGACCAAAAACAGACCAACAACAAACCAACAACAGACCAACAACAGACCAACAACAGGCCAACAACAGACCAACAACAGACCAACAACAGACCAACAACAGACCGACAGTCCAACAACAGACCAACAACCCAACAACAGACCAACCAACAACAGACCAACAACAGACCAACAACAGGCCAACAACAGGCCAACAACATGCCAACAACAGACCAACAACACCAACAACACCAACAACAGACCAACAACAACCAGGCCAACAACAGACCAACAACAGACCAACAACAACAGACCAACAACAGACCAACAACAGACCAACAACAGGCCAACAACAGACCAACAACAGACCAACAACAAACAACAGGCCAACAACAGACCAACAACAGACCAACAACAGACCAACAACAGGCCAACAACAGACCAACAACAGACCAACAACAGACCAACAACACCACCAACAACAGACCAACAACAACAGACCAACAACACCAACAACAAACAACAGAACAACAACATGCCAACAACAGACCAACAACAGACCAACAACAGACCAACAACCAACAACCAACAACAGACCAACAACAGACCAACAACAGACCAACAACAGGCCAACAACGCCAACAACAGACCAACAACAGACCAACAACACCAACAACAACAGACAACAACAGGCCAACAACAGACCAACAACAGACCAACAACAACAACAGACCAACAGCAGACCAACAACAGACCAACAACAGGCCAACAACAGACCAACAACATACCAACAACAACATGCCAACAACAGACCAACAACAACATGCCAACAACAGACCAACAACAGGCCAACAACAGGCCAACAACAGACCAACAACAGACCAACAACAGGCCAACAACATGCCAACAACAGACCAACAACAGACCAACAACAGACCAACAACAGACCAACAACAGACCAACAACAGACCAACAAACAGACCAAGGCCAAAGGCCAACAACAGACCAACAACAGACCAACAACAACCAACAACAGACCAACAACATGCCAACAACAGACCAACAACAACATGCCAACAACAGACCAACAACAGGCCAACAACAGACCAACAACATGCCAACAACAGACCAACAACAGACCAACAACAGACCAACAACAGGCCAACAACACCCAACAACAGACCAACAACAGACAACAACAGACCAACAAGACCAACAACAGGCCAACAACAGACCAACAACCAACAACCAACAACAGACCAAACAACAGACCAACAACAGACCAACAACACCAACAACAGACCAACAAACAGACCAACAACAGACCAACAACAGACCAACAACAACACACCAACAACAGACCAAACCAACAACATGCCAACAACAGACCAACAACAGGCCAACAACAGACCAACAACAGGCCAACAACAGACCAACAACAGGCCAACAACAACAACAGACCAACAACAACCAACAAAAGACCAACAACAGACCAACAACACCCAACAACAGACCAACAACAGACCAACAACAGGCCAACAACATGCCAACAACAGACCAACAACAGACCAACAACAGGCCAACAACAGACCAACAACAGGCCAACAACAGACCAACAACAGGCCAACAACAGACCAACAACAGACCAACAACAGACCAACAACAGACCAACAACAGACCAACAAAAGACCAACAACAGACCAACAACAGGCCAACAACGCCAACAAGCCAACAACCAACAACCCAACAACAGACCAACAACAGGCCAACAACAGACCAACAACAGACCAACAACAGGCCAACAACAGACCAACAACAACATGCCAACAACAGACCAACAACAGACCAACAACAGGCCAACAACATGCCAACAACAGACCAACAACAGACCAACAACAGGCCAACAACAGACCAACAACAACAGGCCAACAACAGACCAACAACAGGCCAACAACAGGCCAACAACAGACCAACAACAGGCCAACAACATGCCAACAACAGACCAACAACAGGCCAACAACCAACAACAGACCAACAACAGACCAACAACACCAACAACATGCCAACAAAGACCAACAACAGACCAACAACAGGCCAACAACAGACCAACAACAGGCCAACAAGGCCCAACAACAGACCAACAACAGGCCAACAACAGACCAACAACAGGCCAACAACAACAACAGACCAACAACATACCAACAACAGACCAACAACACCAACAACAGGCCAACAACAGACCAACAACAGGCCAACAACAACAGACCAACAACAAACAACAGACCAAGCCAACGCCAACAACAGACCAACAACAGCCAACAACAGACCAACAACAGACCAACAACAAGACCAACAACAGACCCCAACAACAGACCAACAACAACACAACAGGCCAACAACAACAGGCCAACAACAGACCAACCAACAGCATGCCAACAACAGACCAACAACAGACCAACAACAGACCAACAACAGACCAACAACAGGCCAACAACAGACCAACAACAACATGCCAACAACAGCCCAACAACAGACCAACAACAGACACAACAGACCAACAACAGGCCAACAACATGCCAACCAACAACCAACAACAGACCAACAACAGACCAACAACGCCAACAACAGACCAAAACAACACCAACAACAGACCCAACAACAGACCAACAACATGCCAACCACAGACCAACAACAGACCAACAACAACAGACCAACAACAGGCCAACAACATGCCAACAACAGACCAACAACAGACCAACAACAGGCCAACAACAGACCAACAACAGGCCAACAACATGCCAACAACAGACCCAACAACAGACCAACAACAGACCAACAACAGACCAACAACAGGCCAACAACCAACAACAGACCAACAAAACAGGCCAACAACAGAAACAGACCAACAACAACAGACCAACAACCAACAAGGCCAACAACAGGCCAACAACAGACCAACAACAGAACAACAGGCCAACAACAGACCAACAACAGGCCAACAACATGCCAACAACAGACCAACAACAACCAACAACAGACCAACAACAACAGGCCAACAACAGACCAACAACAGACCAACAACAACCAACAACAGACCAACAAGACCAACAACAGACCAACAACAGACGACCAACAACAGACCAACAACAGGCCAACAACAGACCAACAACAGACCAACAACAGACCAACAACAACAGACCAACAACAGGCCAACAACAGACCAACAACACCAACAACGCCAACAACATGCCAACAACAGGCCAACAACAGACCAACAACATGCCAACAACATGCCAACAACAGACCAACAACAGACCAACAACAGACCAACAACAGGCCAACAACAGGCCAACAACAGACCAACAACAGACCAACAACAACATGCCAACAACAGTCCAACAACAACATGCCAACAACAGACCAACAACAGGCCAACAACAGGCCAACAACAGACAACAACAGACCAACAACAGCCCAACAACATGCCAACAACAGACCAACAACCACATGCCAACAACAGACCAACAACAGGCCAACAACAGACCAACAACAGACCAACAACAGGCCAACCACATGCCAACAACAGACCAACAACAACAGCCAACAACAGACCAACAACAACAGACCAACAACAGGCCAACAACTTGCCAACAACAGACCAACAACAGACCAACAACAGGCCAACAACAGACCAACAACAGGCCAACAACATGCCAACAACAGACCAACAACAGGCCAACAACAGGCCAACAACAGACCAACCAACAACAGACCAACAACAGACCAACAACAGAACAACAACAACCAACAACCAACAACAGGCCAACAACAGCCCAACAACAGACCAACAACAGACCAACAACAGACCAACAATGCCAACAAAACAACAGGCCAACAACAAGACCAACAACAACCAACAACAGACCAACAACAGACCAACAACCACCCAACAAAAAACCAACAACAAACCAACAACAGGCCATCAACAGACCAACAACAGCCAACAACAGGCCAACAACACCAACAAAACAACAGGCAACAACAGACCAACAACAACAGACCAACAACAGACCAACAACAGACCAACAACAGGCCAACAACAGACCAACAACAGACCAACAACATGCCAACAACAGACCAACAACAGGCCAACAACAGGCCAACAACAGGCCAACAACAGACCAACAACAGACCAACAACAGACCAACAACAGGCCAACAACAGACCAACAACAGGCCAACAACATGCCAACAACAGACCAACAACAGGCCAACAACCAACAACAGACCAACAACAGACCAACAACAGACCAACAACAGGCCAACAACAGACCAACAACAGACCAACAACCCAACAACAGGCCAACAACAGACCAACAACAGACCAACAACTGACGAACCACAGGCCAACAACAGACCACAAACAACAGACCACCAACAGACCAACAACAGGCCAACAACATGTCAACAACAGACCAACATGACATCAACAACAGACCATCAACACCATGCCAACAACAGACCAACAACATACCAACAACAGACCAACAACAGGCCAACCACATGCCAACAACAGACCAACAACAGGCCAACAACAGGCCAACAACAGACCAACAACAGGCCAACAACAGACCAACAACAGGCCAACAACAGGCCAACAACAGACCAACAACAGACCAACAACAGACCAACAACAGACCAACAACAGACCAACAACAACATGCCAACAACAGACCAACAACAGACCAACAACAGACCAACAACAGGCCAACAACAGGCCAACAACAGACCAACAACAGACCAACAACAACATGCCAACAACAGACCAACAACAGGCCAACAACAGACCAACAACAACATGCCAACAACAGACCAACAACAGGCCAACAACAGGCCAACAACAGACCAACAACAGGCCAACAACAGGCCAACAACAGACCAACAACAGGCCAACAACATGCCAACAACAGACCAACAACAGGCCAACAACAGACCAACAACAGACCAACAACAGGCCAACAACAGACCAACAACAGACCAACAACAGACCAACAACAGAAACCAACAACAGACCAACAACAGACCAACAACAGGCCAACAACAACAACCAAAACAACAGACCAACAACAGACCAACAACAGGCCAACAACAGACCAACAACAGACCAACAACAGACCAACAACAGACCAACAACAGACCAACAACAGGCCAACAACAGACCAACAACAACAGACCAACAACAACATGCCAACAACAGACCAACAACAGGCCAACAACAACATGCCAACAACAGACCAACAACAGACCAACAATAACAGACCAACAACAGGCCAACAACATGCCAACAACAGACCAACAACAACATGCCAACAACAGACCAACAACAACATGCCAACAACATGCCAACAACAGGCCAACAACAGGCCAACAACAGACCAACAACAGGCCAACAACAGACCAACAACAGGCCAACAACATGCCAACAACAGACCAACAACAGGCCAACAACAGCCAACAACAGCATGCCAACAACAAACCAACAACAGACCAACAACAGACCAACAACAGGCCAACAACAGACCAACAACAGGCCAACAACAGACCGACAGTCCAACAACAGGCCAACAACAGACCAACAACAGACCAACAACAGGCCAACAACAGACCAAAAACAGACCAACGACATACCAAAAACAGACCAACGACAGTCCAACAACAGGCCAACAACAGGCCAACAACAACATGCCAACAACAGACCAACAACAGGCCAACAACAGACCAACAGTCCAACAACAGGCCAACAACAGACCAACAACAGACCAACAACAGGCCAACAACAGACCAAAAACAGACCAACGACAGACCAACAACAGGCCAACAACAGGCCAACAACAGACCAACAACAGACCAACGACAGACCAACAACATACCAACAACAGACCAACAACAGGCCAACCACATGCCAACAACAGACCAACAACAGGCCAACAACAGGCCAACAACAGACCAACAACAGACCAACAACAGGCCAACAACAGACCAACAACAGGCCAACAACAGACCAACAACAGACCAACAACAACATGCCAACCACAGACCAACAACATACCAACAACAGACCAACAACAGGCCAACAACAGACCAAAAACAGACCAACGACATACCAAAAACAAACCAACAACAGACCAACAACAGACCAACAACAGGCCAACAACAGACCAACAACAGACCAACAACAGACCGACAGTCCAACAACAGACCAACAACAGACCAACAACAGACCAAAAACAGACCAACGACAGACCAAAAACAGACCAACGACAGACCAACAACAGGCCAACAACAGACCAACAACAACATGCCAACAACAGACCAACAACAACATGCCAACAAAAGACCAACAACAGGCCAACAACAGACCAACAACAACATGCCAACAACAGACCAACAGCAGACCAACAACAGACCAACAACAGGCCAACAACAGGCCAACAACAGACCAACAACAGACCAACAACAACATGCCAACCACAGACCAACAACATACCAACAACAGACCAACAACAGGCCAACCACATGCCACCAACATGCCAACAACAGGCCAACAACAGACCAACAACAGACCAACAACAGGCCAACAACAGACCAACAACAGGCCAACAACAGACCAACAACAGACCAACAACAGGCCAACAACAGACCAACAACAACCAACATGCCAACAACAGACCAACAACAGGCCATCAACAGAACAACAACAACATGCCAACAACAGACCAACAACAGGCCAACAACAACATGCCAACAACAGACCAACAACAGGCCAACAACAGGCCAACAACATGTCAACAACAGACCAACAACAACATGCCAACAACAGACCAACAACAGGCCAACAACAACATGCCAACAACAGACCAACAACAGACCAACAATAACATGCCAACAACAGACCAACAACAGGCCAACAACAGACCAACAACAACAGGCCAACAACAGACCAATAACAGACCAACAACAGGCCAACAACATGCCAACAACAGACCAACAACATGCCAACAACAGACCAACAACAGACCAACAACATGCCAACAACAGACCAACAACAGGCCAACAACATGCCAACAACAGGCCAACAACAGACCAACAACAGACCAACAACAGGCCAACCACATGCCAACAACAGACCAACAACAGCATGCCAACAACAGACCAACAACAGACCAACAACAGACCAACAACAGGCCAACAACAGACCAACAACAGGCCAACAACAGACCAACAACAACAGGCCAACAACAGACCAACAACAGACCAACAACAGGCCAACAACAGACCAACAACAGACCAACAACATACCAAAAACAGACCAACGACAGTCCAACAACAGGCCAACAACAGGCCAACAACAACATGCCAACAACAGACCAACAACAGGCCAACAACAGACCAACAACAGACCGACAGTCCAACAACAGGCCAACAACAGACCAACAACAGACCAACAACAGGCCAACAACAGACCAAAAACAGACCAACGACAGACCAACAACAGACCAACAACAACATGCCAACAACAGACCAACAACAGGCCAACAACAACATGCCAACAACAGACCAACAACAACATGCCAACAACAGACCAACAACAGGCCAACAACAGACCAACAACAGGCCAACAACAGACCAACAACAGACCAACAACAACATGCCAACAACAGACCAACAGCAGACCAACAACAGACCAACAACAGGCCAACAACAGACCAACAACATACCAACAACAACATGCCAACAACAGACCAACAACAGGCCAACAACAGGCCAACAACAGACCAACAACAGATCAACAACAACAGGCCAACAACAGACCAACAACAGATCAACAACATGCCAACAACAGACCAACAACAGACCAACAACAGACCAACAACAGACCAACAACAGGCCAACAACATACCAACAACAGGCCAACAACAGACCAACAACAGACCGACAGTCCAACAACAGACCAACAACAGACCAACAACAGGCCAACAACAGACCAAAAACAGACCAACGACATACCAAAAACAGACCAACGACAGTCCAACAACAACATGCCAACAACAGACCAACAACAACATGCCAACAACATGCCAACAACAGGCCAACAACAGGCCAACAACAGGCCAACAACAGACCAACAACAGGCCAACAACAGACCAACAACAACATGCCAACAACATGCCAACAACAGACCAACAACAGGCCAACAACAGACCAACAACAGGCCAACAACAGGCCAACAACAGACC
The DNA here is from genome assembly GCA_036178185.1 of Liparis tanakae. NCBI lineage: Eukaryota > Metazoa > Chordata > Actinopteri > Perciformes > Liparidae > Liparis > Liparis tanakae. The sequence goes on from JAYMGU010000029.1 coordinate 122,323, forward strand.
AACAACAGGCCAACAACATGTCAACAACAGAACAACAACAGACCAACAACAACATGCCAACAACAGACCAACAACAGACCAACAACAGGCCAACAACAGACCAACAACAGGCCAACAACAGACCAACAACAGGCCAACAACATGCCAACAACAGACCAACAACAACATGCCAACAAAAGACCAACAACAGACCAACAACAACATGCCAACAACAGACCAACAACATACCAACAACATACCAACAACAACATGCCAACAACAGACCAACAACAGGCCAACAACAGACCAACAACAGACCAACAACAGGCCAACAACATACCAACAACAGGCCAACAACAGACCAACAACAGACCGACAGTCCAACAACAGGCCAACAACAGACCAACAACAGACCAACAACAGGCCAACAACAGACCAAAAACAGACCAACGACATACCAACAACAGACCAACAACAGACCAACAACAGGCCAACAACAGGCCAACAACAACATGCCAACAACAGACCAACAACAGGCCAACAACAGACCAACAACAACATGCCAACAACAGACCAACAACAGGCCAACAACAGACCAACAACAGGCCAACAACAGACCAACAACAGACCAACAACAGGCCAACAACATGCCAACAACAGACCAACAACAGACCAACAACAGGCCAACAACAGACCAACAACAGGCCAACAACATGCCAACAACAGACCAACAACAGGCCAACAACAGGCCAACAACAGGCCAACAACATGCCAACAACAGACCAACAACAGACCAACAACAGACCAACAACAACATGCCAACAACAGACCAACAACAGACCAACAACAGACCAACAACAACATGCCAACAACAGACCAACAACAGGCCAACAACAGGCCAACAACAGACCAACAACAGCCAACAACAGGCCAACAACAGACCAACAACAGGCCAACAACATGCCAACAACAGACCAACAACAACAGGCCAACAACAGACCAACAACAGGCCAACAACATGCCAACAACAGACCAACAACAACATGCCAACAAAAGACCAACAACAGACCAACAACAGACCAACAACAACATGCCAACCACAGACCAACAACAGACCAACAACAACATGCCAACCACAGACCAACAACAGACCAACAACAGACCAACAGCAGACCAACAACAGACCAACAACAGACCAACAACAGGCCAACAACAGACCAACAACAGGCCAACAACAGACCAACAACAGACCAACAACAACATGCCAACAACAGACCAACAACAGACCAACAACATACCAACAACAGACCAACACAGACCAACAACAAACCAACAACAGACCAACAACAGACCAACAACAACATGCCAACAACAGACCAACAACAGGCCAACAACAGACCAACAACAACATGCCAACAAAAGACCAACAACAGGCCAACAACAGACCAACAACAGACCAACAACAGACCAACAACAGACCAACAACAGGCCAACAACAGACCAACAACAACATGCCAACAACAGACCAACAACAGACCAACAACATGTCAACAACAGACCAACAACAGGCCAACAACATGCCAACAACAGACCAACAACAGACCAACAACAGGCCAACAACATGCCAACAACAGACCAACAACAGACCAACAACAGGCCAACAACAGACCAACAACAGGCCAACAACAGACCAACAACAGACCAACAACAGGCCAACAACATGTCAACAACAGACCAACAACAGACCAACAACAACATGCCAACAACAGACCAACAACAGACCAACAACAGACCAACAACAGACCAACAACAGGCCAACAACAGGCCAACAACAGACCAACAACAGGCCAACAACATGTCAACAACAGACCAACAACAGACCAACAACAGGCCAACAACAGACCAACAACAGCCAACAACAGACCAACAACAGACCAACAACAGACCAACAACAGACCAACAACAGGCCAACAACAGACCAACAACAGACCAACAACAGACCAACAACAGGCCAACAACAGACCAACAACAGACCAACAACAGACCAACAACAGGCCAACAACAGACCAACAACAGACCAACAACAACATGCCAACCACAGACCAACAACAGACCAACAACAGACCAACAACAGACCAACAACAGACCAACAACAGGCCAACAACAGACCAACAACAGGCCAACAACATGCCAACAACAACATGCCAACAACAGACCAACAACAGGCCAACAACAGACCAACAACAGGCCAACAACAGACCAACAACAGACCAACAACAACATGCCAACAACAGACCAACAGCAGACCAACAACAGACCAACAACAACATGCCAACAACAGACCAACAGCAGACCAACAACAGACCAACAACAGGCCAACAACAGACCAACAACAGACCAACAACAGGCCAACAACAGGCCAACAACAGGCCAACAACAGACCAACAACAGGCCAACAACAGACCAACAACAACATGCCAACAACAGACCAACAACAGGCCAACAACAGACCAACAACAGACCAACAACAGGCCAACAACAGGCCAACAACAGACCAACAACAGGCCAACAACAGACCAACAACAGACCAACAACAGGCCAACAGGCCAACAACATGCCAACAACAGACCAACAACAGACCAACAACAGACCAACAACAGACCAACAACAGACCAACAACATGCCAACAACAGGCCAACAACAGACCAACAACAGGCCAACAACAGACCAACAACAACATGCCAACAACAGACCAACAACAGACCAACAACATACCAACAACAACATGCCAACAACAAACCAACAACAACATACCAACAACAGACCAACAACAACATGCCAACAACAGACCAACAACAGGCCAACAACAGGCCAACAACAGGCCAACAACAGACCAACAACATGCCAACAACAGGCCAACAACAGACCAACAACAGGCCAACAACATGTCAACAACAGACCAACAACAGACCAACAACAACATGCCAACCACAGACCAACAACAGACCAACAACAGACCAACAACAGGCCAACAACATGCCAACAACATGCCAACAACAGACCAACAACAGACCAACAACAGACCAACAACAGACCAACAACAGACCAATAACAGACCAACAACAGGCCAACAACATGCCAACAACAGACCAACAACAACATGCCAACAACAGACCAACAACAGGCCAACAACAGACCAACAACAACATGCCAACAACAGACCAACAACAACATGCCAACAACAGACCAACAACAGACCAACAACAGGCCAACAACAGACCAACAACAGACCAACAACAGACCAACAACAACATGCCAACCACAGACCAACAACAGACCAACAACATGCCAACAAAAGACCAACAACAGACCAACAACAGGCCAACAACAGACCAACAACAGACCAACAACAACAGGCCAACAACAGACCAACAACAGGCCAACAACAGACCAACAACAGGCCAACAACATGCCAACAACAGACCAACAACAACATGCCAACAAAAGACCAACAACAGGCCAACAACAGACCAACAACAGACCAACAACAGGCCAACAACAGGCCAACAACAGGCCAACAACAGACCAACAACAGGCCAACAACAGACCAACAACAGGCCAACAACATGCCAACAACATGCCAACAACAGACCAACAACAGGCCAACAACATACCAACAACAACATGCCAACAACAGACCAACAACAAACCAACAACAGGCCAACAACAGACCAACAACAGGCCAACAACAGACCAACGACAGTCCAACAACAGGCCAACAACAGATCAACAACAGATCAACAACAGACCAACAACAGACCAACAACAGGCCAACAACAGACCAACAACGGACCAACAACAGGCCAACAACAGACCAACAACAGGCCAACAACAGACCAACAACAACATGCCAACAACAGACCAACAACAGACCAACAACAGACCAACAACAGGCCAACAACAGACCAACAACAGGCCAACAACAGACCAACAACAGACCGACAGTCCAACAACAGGCCAACAACAGACCAACAACAGACCAACAACAGGCCAACTACAGACCAACAACAGGCCAACAACAGACCAACGACAGTCCAACAACAGGCCAACAACAGACCAACAACAGACCAACAACAGGCCAACAACAGACCAACAACAGGCCAACAACAGACCAACAACAGACCAACAATAGGCCAACAACAGACCAACAACAGGCCAACAACAGACCAACAACAGGCCTCCACAGTCCGGGGAGCAGCCGGAGCCGTCCGTAGCGCTCCTAGCCTGACCTCTGAAAGAGGAACGAGCCTCTGTCCCGCTGTGACTCCTAGCCTGACCTCTGAAAGAGGAACGAGCCTCTGTCCCGCTGTGACTCCTAGCCTGACCTCTGAAAGAGGAACGAGCCTCTGTCCCGCTGTGACGGGCTTTGTAGCGTCGGCGTCGGTCTTAAAGTTCGTCTTGAGAGGCGTTATTATATCCTCCACCAAATCCATATCTTCTCCTCCTTCTGCCATTGTGGGTTGAACAGACAGTTTAGTAGTACGAGAATTAATCCGTTTATCAAATTCAGTTTCCTAGTTCTGAGGTTCTGCATATACCTGCCCAGAGGCCCCGCCTCTCAATACTGGTCATCCAATCAGAAGACGAGCTCACACTCCGCCTGCTAGCTCCTGTGCTGCTTCCAGCAGGCCGACAGGAGCCAACTCTCACGCTGATTGGCTGACACTACATTTTCATCTCCATTCACTTTAAGCTACCAGCGCCCCAATGTGGACCCTGAAGGCCTGAGGGCAGATGTTAGACCCCTGGCAACACACGATGGCTGAACATGATTGGATAAGAGATCTAACATGAAGACCAGCCCTCCACATCTCAACCTGGCAGCAGCTCAACAAGAGGAACGCTATGAAATGAAGAGAATAACTCTTACTCTGGGGAATCATTGAATACATATTTGTGGGAACATCTATATATTTTTTAAGTGATTCTGATGATGTTTAGGCCAGCAGAGAAGACCTTGCAGGCCCTGACGGCCACCACTGTAATGAAGTAACAGTTACTTAGTATTTTCATGGTTATTTAGTCTAGAATTAAGTAAGTTATACTTAATCAGAATCAGAATCAGAATCAGCTTTAATGGCCATGAAAGTTTTCACATAAATGGAAGTTGTCTCCGGTTCCACTTTGCTCTCTCATACACAATATACATTAAACTAGATAAATATAAATATAAAAAAGATTCAAAAAGACATTAAAAGCAGTAGTCAAAAAGTGCAGATGGTGCAGATGGAGAGTCTGATCAGCTGTTCATCAGGGTGACAGCCAGAGGGAAGAAGCTGTTCCTGTGTCTGGTGGTGTTGGCGTACAGAGCTCTGTAGCGCCTCCCAGAGGGAGGAGCTGGAACAGCTTGTGTCCAGGGTGTGGCGGGTCTGTAGTGATCTTTCCAGCCCGCTTCCTGACTCTGGAGGTGTACAAGTCCAGGATGGAGGGCAGGCTGGAACCAATAGTTGGCTGAAAACTTCTTTTCCAGCTTATCAGTATAGCTCTTCTTAGCTAACTTGATCTCCCTCGTCAGGGAGTTTCTGGCCTGGTTGTAGAGAATCCTGTCCCCACCACTGTAGGCCTCCTCTTTAGCCCGACGAAGCTGCCTGAGTCCTGCAGTGAACCAGGGTTTATTGTTGTTGTATGTGCAGAAGGTTTTAGTGGGCACACACATGTCCTCACAACCACTGATGTAGGATGTCACAGTGTCAGTGAGCCCGTCCAGGTCTGTAGCAGCAGCCTCAAAAACACTCCAATCCGTGGAGGCAAAGCAGGACTGTAGCTCCAGCTTGGCCTCGTCGGTCCATCTCTTCAGTCTTCACCACAGGCTTTGCAGATGTTAGTTTCTGCCTGTAGGACGGCAGAAGATGGACCAGACAATGATCAGATAGTCCCAAAGCTGCACGGGGGACTGAGTGATATGCATCTTTCAGAACAGTGTAGCAGTGGTCCAGTGTGTTTTTGTCCCTGGTGCTACACTTGATATGCTGTCTGTATTTAGGCAGTTCTTTGCTGAGGTTTGCTCTGTTAATAAATGCCCCGTCGGATATTAAAACTCATTTATGGGACTTGATGACAGAAAGAGAAACTTTTATTCTTAAATACTGAAGAATGAAAAAAGTGTCTCCAGCAAAAAGAGATCTTTACTCATCCAGGCAAAAGGGGCGGAGCTTGAGCACCACTAGGGCTCTACCTGTGCACGTGCCTGCTCCTAAACATGACCTCCGGTCGTCAACATTGGTGACAAGGGACAGGGGACGGCCCCGCCCCTCCAGGCCCCGCCCCTCCAGGCCCCGCCCCTCCAGGCCCCGCCCCTCCAGGCCCCGCCCCTCCAGGCCCCGCCCCTCCAGGCCGTCCGGCGGCTGCAGCAGGAGCCGTGTGTGTCTGCGTGACGTCAGCCCGGTGCTGGTGGGCCGGTGTTCTGTCATTTCATGCTACTTGTCCAGAACCGATACCTTGTGGTGTTGCGCATGCGCCGAGTCCATTTTCCGAGTTTGTTGGACACGCCCATAATGTTTTGCACCCTGTCGATGCACGTCTGATAACGGGGAGTGACATCATCAAAATCCAGATTATTTCCCTAGTTAAAAGTACATTCAGCATGTATATTGTACAGGTAGTAATACTATGTAGTAATGACATGTAGACTAATGAGTCATAAGCAGTTGCTATTTCTTTTGTCAACAAATTATTGTAAACATGAGTTTGTTCACATTATCATAATAAAGCACTGGTTTATTATTAGGGTGTTTAGTGTTGAAGATAAACACTTTAACAGTGAAAAGTGAAACATTGAACTTTGAAAGAAAAGCATATTGTGATAGTACAATAACTATCAGAGGGTAGCATGAATCGATACACACCTATCGGTTTATGCCGCGGTAGCACATTCTGACAAGGCAGCAACACATGACAGAACAGCGTCTTCAGACACGAACACGCCAGCGTTGCATCAAACTAAGTTTCCACTTGTGTGCAATAGACTTCAACCCCATGTCTGAATGCTCCCAGGTACAACAGACATGTTGACAGCGTTTCATTTGATATGCTTGAATATATACTTTATTCTTTAAATGAAGAATGAACCCTCCACACATTTCAAGAAGAAGAACGATCAGTGTGATCAAAGGAAGGCCAAATGAACAGGGGCACAAAGTGTGCTCGTCACGCTGTTCTCTGGACTTCGCCTGGTTCAGAGCACAATGAAGGACCATGAACACACCACGGTCCTTCATGAAGTCCACACTGCAGCCGACCTCCTGCTTATGACATCAGACCGGAGGGCGTGGCCCGGTCTCTGCATGTCCAGAGGGACACGGGCCGCACGAAGACATGTGGACGTGGTGCTGGAGGACCAGCCAGAGACGCTCCTCACCACCACGCACTGGAGCGAGAAGAAGACAGTCCTAGAAGGCCTGTTAGGCCACCAACAGCAGCAACAACAACAACAACAACAACAACAACCCGCGTGGAGACAACGTGCTCGTCACTCCACGGTCTGGACAGAACCCACGGAGACCGCCTCCAGAGCAGCGGCGCCCAGTCACCATCAGCGTGAGCACCGCGGTGCGTTCAGGGCCCCCAGTGAGTGGGGAGCATCAGACATCTCTTTGAGGGGCTGTTATCGGGATGACAAACACACAGTGAGTTGGGAGGACGCTGAGGCCGCCTGCTCCCCTCCCCCGTCTGGTGACATCATGACACACGGAGGAGCTGTAGGGTTATAAAGTAAAGAACATTAAAACAGTCAAAGTGCCACCACCAGGCCTCTGGAGAGGGGGCAGCACACAGCGTGTACAGGTGACCACGGGAGGAGCAGCAGGAGGAGGAGGAGCGGGAGGAGGCGCCCCTCAGTCCAGCTTCTCCTTGTGCACCAGCCTGGGCGCGTCCACAAAGTCCTGCCCGTTGAACAGGATGATGGTGGCCGTGATGGCGCTCGACGCCCCCCAGAACAACACGTAGGCCAGGGTCTCCGTCCAGGTGTCGCCTGAAGGGCACAGGTCAGAGGTCAGATCAGTCTCAATAATCACAAATGCACAGAAAGATTTACAATAAATGTATAAAAAAAACAACACAAATATATTTCTTCATTTGTATGTATTTGTGGATCGCACTGCATTTGTTTGTGAAAGGCTCCACATGTACGTGTTGCTTTCATGAGACTCCTCTGCCGTGCCTGGATTCACAAATGTGGTTTTTCCAGGCCCCTCCTCCCCCTTATTATCAACCAATCACATGAGGGCAGCTCCCCCCTCCCCTACCCACGAAGGGTGGGGCAGCGTTGCAGGTACTACGCAATTTGCGGAGGTGACCGGTGTTACGATCTAACAAGCGACCGTGTTAACTGGCGACTTTCAGCCGACTACGCCTGTTGTTGTCGTGGTTACGACAGCTGTTGAAAATAGGAACAGAACACGTGGCTGTCCTCGTGAACTCCGTATTGTTTAATATTTCAAAACAGTGTCAAATCGTATATATATATATATATATATATATATATATATATATATATATATATATATATATATATATATATATATATATATATATATATATATATATATATACACGATATAAAAACAGCTGCTGTAACTACGACAACAACGGACGCGATTGGCTGAAGGTCTCCAGTTAACACGGTCACTTGTTAAACCGTAATACCGGTCAGAAGTCAAACAATGGCGTCTGGTAGCGGCGGCGCCCACTACAAGTGTACGTGATTAAGTGACATTAATTATGTTTCACTTACACTTGAAGCGGGAGCACCGCCGCTACCAGACGCCATTGTTTGACTTCTGACTTTGCCTCCGCAAATTGCGTAGTACCTGCAACGCTGCCCCACCCTTCGTGGGTAGGGGAGGGGGGAGCTGCCCTCATGTGATTGGTTGATAATAAGGGGGAGGAGGGGCCTGGAAAAACCACATTTGTGAATCCAGGCACGGCAGAGGAGTCTCATGAAAGCAACACGTACATGTGGAGCCTTTCACAAACAAATGCAGTGCGATCCACAAATACATACAAATGAAGAAATATATTTGTGTTGTTTTTTTTATACATTTATTGTAAATCTTTCTGTGCATTTGTGATTATTGAGACTGATCTGACCCCATAGAGGTCAGAGGGTCTCTCTCTCTCATGAGCCAGTCAGAACACCCCAGGACTTACCAGCCATGAGCAGACAGACGATGCACATGGAAAACGCCACCAGCATGATGATGGGCAGCTGCAGGAAGAGGTCAAAGGTTACGCTGCAGTCACATGACAGTCACATGACCTCCCAGAGGCACGCTGCGGACGGCTGGACCGACCGTGAGGAACTTCCAGTCCCTCTGCACCCGCAGAGGAGTGGGCCCGTCAGACTCGTCCACAGAGAAGTTACCCAGGAACAGGTCGATGGAGTCCTGGGACACACACACACACACACACACACACACACACACAAAGGACGCGGCTACAGCGGCGTGTGTGAGGACAACGAGCATCAACAGACGCCACGTGTCACTTCCCACCTGTCGGAACCCGTCAGAGAAGTTGTTTTTGTAGTAGCGGATCATGGAGTTCCACCCGTCCAGCAGCAGCCCCCAGCGGGTCCTCCTCCCGGTCCTGGTGGAGGTCAAAGGTCAAACATCTGCAGGGACCAGCGGCACGCGGCGACGCTACCTGGTGAAGTCCGTCTTCAGGGCGCCGGTTCCGGCGTACTGGACAGCGCACGCATTGGCGTTGTCGGCCCACGCTGTGAGAGTACAGAGAGGAGTGAACACACACACACACACACACACACACACACACACACACACACACACACACACACACACACACACACACACACACACACACACACACACACACACACACACACACACACACACACACACACCGTTCTTGTAGATCTTCTCAAACTCCAGCTGCTCCTCCACCCGCTGCCCCACCTTCAGAACCCCCATCCTCTGCAGGACACAAAGAGCAGCGGCGCCGTTAGAGGCCACGCCGTCTCCAGGGCGGCGTGGCGGTGGGCGTGGCCACGGACCAGCAGCTGCGCCTGCAGGGAGCTCCGGGCCAGCAGGCTCTGGATGACGTTGGTCCGGTCCAGGCAGTCCATGCAGTTGCTGCGGAACAGCCCCCTCTGCTGGGCCAGCGCCGCCCCCTCGGGGCTCAGCATGAAGTAGCTGCACAGAGACGCTGCTGAGGCCCCGCCCCTCCGCCACGAGGCGGGGGGGGGGGTCACCTGTACTCATCCTGGGTCTCGGCGACGTAGTCCACCAGGATCTGGAGGCGGTCCCACCTCATGTGGCTGCACTCCTTGTGGAAGTCGAAGGCGACGTAGCTGAGGACAGAGGTCAGAGGTCAGAGGTCAGAGCTGCAGACGCAACGAAAGACCGGTCAGAGAGGGGCGGGACCCGGGGAGCAGAGGACACTGCTTCAGGAGCAGCAGCTTCCTCCACGCCCACATAGAGGAGCCACATGGAGCCCACATAGAGCCCCCATAGAGCCACATAGAGCCCACATAGAGCCCACATAGAGCCACATAGAGCCCACATAGAGCCCACATGGAGCCCACATGGAGCCCACATAGAGCCCACATAGAGCCCACATAGAGCCCACATAGAGCCCACATGGAGCCACATAGAGCCCACATAGAGCCACATAGAGCCCACATAGAGCCCACATAGAGCCCACATAGAGCCCACATGGAGCCCACATAGAGCCCACATAGAGGAGCCACATGGAGCCCACATAGAGCCCAGAGCACATAGAGCCCACATGGAGCCCACATGGAGCCCACATAGAGCCCACATAGAGCCCACATAGAGGAGCCCACATAGAGCCCACATGGAGCCCACATGGAGCCCACATGGAGCCCACATGGAGCCCACATGGAGCCCACATAGAGCCCATGGAGCCCACATGGAGCCCACATGGAGCCCACATGGAGCCCACATAGAGCCCACATAGAGCCCACATGGAGCCCACATAGAGCCCACATAGAGCCCACATGGAGCCCACATGGAGCCCACATGTACATAGAGGTGGCGTTCCCTCCCAGAGGAGCCACAGAGCCCCACACAGAGCCTGGCCAGAGGACGGACCTCTGACCTAGAGCCCACGGAGGACATGACAGTCCAGGTGAGGACACTGACCTGAGCATCCCGTTGTTCAGGCCGGACACCATCTTGGCGAAGGCCTGCTCCAGTGGCTTCTCTGAGCCCTTCTGGTTCACCTGGAACCACAGAGGACACAGGTGGGTCAGAAGGCCTCTCCGGTCAGAGAGAAGGCGCTGCATCGGGCCTCACCAGGTTCAGGACGGTCTGCTTGCCGTAGATGAGGACCTGAGAGTCAAAATGCCTCTGGAAGCCGTCCATCTACACAACAGGTAGGAGGTTAGCGTGAGCGCGGCGCAGCATAAAGAAGCAAACACGGCGGCGCCTACGTGATTGGTGGTTTTGTTGATGACGGGTTTGGGTTTGTACTTGAGGTTGGGTCTCTGACTCCAGTAGAAGGGGATGGAGCCTCGAGTCTGGGGACGGACAGAGAGGAGACGGCGTTGCTCAGACAGAAAGACGAGGACGAGCCGGGCCTCAGCGGAGACTCGCCTGTATGAACGAAGCCTTGGCCCCTTCATACAGCACGATCTGCTCCGTCTCCACGAAGTTGGCAGCATGGCCTTCAGAGTCGATGCCTGAGGAGCAGGACAGAGCACAGCGTTAGCTAAACACTCAGACTGTAGTTCAAACACAGCGTTAGCTAGACACTCAGACTGTAGTTCAAACACAGCGTTAGCTAGACACTCAGACTGTAGTTCAAACACAGCGTTAGCTAGACACTCAGACTGTAGTTCAAACACAGCGTTAGCTAAACACTCAGACTGTAGTTCAAACACAGCGTTAGCTAGACACTCAGACTGTAGTTCAAACACAGCGTTAGCTAAACACTCAGACTGTAGTTCAAACACAGCGTTAGCTAGCTTCAGACACTCACTGTAGTTCAAGTCAAACACAGCGTTAGCTAAACACTCAGACTGTAGTTCAAACACAGCGTTAGCTAGACACTCAGACTGTAGTTCAAACACAGCGTTAGCTAAACACTCAGACTGTAGTTCAAACACAGCGTTAGCTAGACACTCAGACTGTAGTTCAAACACAGCGTTAGCTAAACACTCAGACTGTAGTTCAAACACAGCGTTAGCTAGACACTCAGACTGTAGTTCAAACACAGCGTTAGCTAAACACTCAGACTGTAGTTCAAACACAGCGTTAGCTAGACATTCAGACTGTAGTTCAAACACAGCGTTAGCCAGGCCCTCAGGCCCTCAGGCCCTCAGGCCCTCAGGCCCTCAGACCCTCAGACCCTCAGACCCTCAGGCCCTCAGGCCCTCAGGCCCTCAGGCCCTCAGGCCCTCAGGCCCTCAGGCCCTCAGGCCCTCAGACCCTCAGGCCCTCAGGCCCTCAGGCCCTCAGGCCCTCAGGCCCTCAGGCCCTCAGGCCCTCAGACCCTCAGACCCTCAGACCCTCAGGTCCTCAGGCTGCAGACCCTCCGGCAGGTTTACCTCTCACGTAGTATCTGACTCCGGCCCGGAAGCAGCTCCTCCTGGAGATGAGGATCCACTCAAAGATCTTTCCATTGATGCGGCACGGCTTCATGACGATGACTTGGAGGGTCAAGGAAACGCTCAGGATGCTCTACCTGTCAGAGGAGAGGCTCAGGATGCTCTACCTGTCAGAGGAGAGGCTCAGGATGCTCTACCTGTCAGAGGAGAGGCTCGTGACGAAGCACCAAGTACCGGAGGCAAAGGATACAGCCATGGAGCACAGGGAGGGCGAACCTGTGAAGCTGAGGGGGACGGGGCATTAGTCATGAAGGACGAGAAGAACCAGGAGAGAGGAGAAGAACAAGGAGAGAGGAGAAGAACAAGGAGAGAGGAGAAGAACAAGGAGAAGAACAAGGAGAGAGGAGAAGAACAAGGAGAGAGGAGAAGAACAAGGAGAGAGGAGAAGAACCAGGAGAGCAGACGGTCCACCTACCTCTGGTTGAGCAGCCAGCTCCCTCAGGAGGTTCCTGTTCCACACAAACCTCTGGTCCGCCTGGAACCGGAACCACACACACACACACAGCCTCCATTAGCTCTCAGGGTGAAACACACACACACACACACACACACACACACACGCACACGCACACACGCGCACACACACACACGCACGCACACGCGCGCACGCACACACGCACGCACACACACACGCGCACATGCACACATGCACACCTGCACACACGCACACGCACACACGCACACACGCGCACACACACGCACACACGCACACACGCACACGCACACGCGCACACACGCGCACACACACGCACACACGCACACGCACACGCTCCAGCAGGCTCCTGCTGGTGAAGTGGGGGCTGGCGTTGTGTAGCCGCTGCAGCGTGTGCGTGAGGTCGTAGTCGGTGCAGAAGTAGAAGCCGTCCGTCATCAGCACGCTGTTGATCATGGACAGGAAGGTCCGGTTCTCCTGGGACTGGGGAGGAAGGAGAGGGCGACCTCAGGGTGACCTCAGGGAGCTCTACCTCTCTCTCTGTACTCGTCTGTCTGCTCACCTGGACCTCTGAAGGTCGTCTCTGCTCACCTGGACCTCTGAAGGTCGTCTGTCTGCTCACCTGGACCTCTGAAGGTCGTCTCTGCTCACCTGGACCTCTGAAGGTCGTCTCTGCTCACCTGGACCTCTGAAGGTCGTCTCTGCTCACCTGGACCTCTGAAGGTCGTCTCTGCTCACCTGGACCTCTGAAGGTCGTCTCTGCTCATGTTAAGTTGTAATAATTCATTTTGACTTTGCACATGTACATAGTACGTTTGTGTTTTAATAATACATATAGCAAGATATGATTAGAGAAATATTAGGGAGAATATTGATATTGTTATTGTTGTGTTATGAAGCATGGAGGTAATGTCTACTCTATGCATATGTCAATGGCAGAAGTAATGTGTTTATGAATATGTTTGTAATACCTGTATGTTTATGTTTGTTTATATGTATGCTGCATGAGAATGAAAGTTAGTTTGTTGTTTACATGTTGCCACGTGAGTTGGAAGCCGGTGGAAATCCGTGATGTTGATTGGAGCAGGAGTGTCACGTGAGACTTCCGTCGCCCAGGTGACCGGAAGTAGCTTGGGTCGCGGGATCATGACGTTTGACCCGGCTCATTACCTGTTAGCTGGCCGTAAGCCAACGAGAGCGTAGCATGCTGAACTGACCAATGGAGCTAACGTTTAGAGGAAAGGTGTGAAAGTGAAACTGATATAACGTGTGTGCGAGATGAGATTCAGTCTCGAGACGGACGCTAGTTTACAAGACATCCCCTATCAGCAACGTTGCTTTTAGTCTGTGGCGTAACGCTCCGCTCGGCCCTACGATCGTAGCCCTAATTTACTGCTTATGCTTCTGCCATTAAATATTGTTAAAACGTAATCATCAGATTCGGATTCTCTTTTATATCAAGCACGGACCGCAGTTTGAACCACACTTAACAGTTGGAGCCCAACGTGGACTCGGAAAGGAACCTCGTGGCTTGAAAGGACCCGGCGGTTTCACGCCACTCCAGACGAACCGCGCGCAATATCATACGGTAAGGCAGAACCAGTTACGTCAAATCTGCATAGTTTATGAATAGGAATTTAGCGTGTGGAGTGGTGTGAAGCCCCTCGGATTAAATATTGTTTTTTTACCGTGAAAACGACGGGCATAAGCCTCGGGAGAAGCATTTGCAGTGGATTGGGATAGTGTCTATAATATGTTGTGGCATGCTTTATTTTGTTGTCTTGCACGTTAATTGTTGTACGTTAAACGTAATATATGTTGTTTGTTGCACGGGTCATTGTGGAGGTTTTTGTTGAGCTGCGGCGTGCAAATTCGTAAGCTTTAGCTGGGAGTTTCTGCCATCGAAGGCACATTGAAGCAATTAAGGGCGACCGCGTGGTCTAGAGTCTAATATTTAGACAGATAGCGTTAGAAAACTAAAGTTTGTTAAATAACTGTCGGGTAGACTCAAAATTTAATATGGTGATGTGACGGTCGGCGAGCCTGATACACATATTAACGAACCGTTCTGACCGGATCAACGTGCAAATTTTTTATTTTTAAATACTGTAAGTGGGATTAACGATTGCGTGTCCGAAAAACCGAGGTCCATTAGGAAATACTTTTTTATTGTTCATTAAGTAAAAAGACACGTGGGTTATACATTAGCATTCGTAGAAGACGCCACGATTTGGATTAGCGCCTCCTAGAGGTTCTGAAATAGATACTTCATAGAGGGGATTAAGGGGTTAACCTTTTAGCACCATCGTGTGGTTGTTGTTGGAAATTAGGAAACAACTTTAGAGTCACTGAGCCAGGTGGTTTATGACATCCGACACACCAGCTTACATGCTGTTTTCACCAACACATTTTGACAAATTAGAATTAAAGACATATTCTTTTCTTTGAGTACTACTGCCAGTTTTAAAGTGTGAGTTTACTATTGATTCTGATTAACAATAGTGGTTATTAATACAGTATCACCATAAGTTATACGAGTATTTGATTTCTCATCACTTTTCTCTGTATTTTGATTGTGTTTTATTTCTAGACAAAGTGTGAGTTTACTATTGATTTGATTAACAATAGTGGTTATTAATACAGAAATGCCATGGGGCATTCCGAGTATTTGATTTCTCATCACTTTTCTCTGTATATAGATTGTGTTTTATTTCCATATTTCTAGATATAGTGTGAGTTTACTATTGATTTGATTAACAATAGTGGTTATTAATACAGAAATGCCATAGGGCATTCCGAGTATTTGATTTCTCATCACTTTTCTCTGTATATAGATTGTGTTTTATTTCCATATTTCTAGTCATAGTGCGAGTTTACTATTGATTTGATTAACAATAGTGGTCATTATTACAGTGAGCCTGGGGCTTGCGAGTAATCAATTTCTCAGCAGCTATTTATGCGAAAGTACTAGATTGGCAGTTTTGTTTAAAGTGACTAATATTCTCCCATTTACAGTAGGTTGTTAAATGTTTGTGTAATAATAACGTCTTTTTTCCAATTACTGTACTTAACTATTTGCATTGTCTAAGATTGCTGTGTTCAATTTGCATTGTCTGAGATAGCTGTGCTGATTTGTGCAGTGTCTTGAGATTGCTGTGTTTGATTTTTGCATAGTCTGTGATTACTGTTTGATAAAAGTAACAGTTTTTTTTCCCATATTTGAGACTACATTGTATAATTGTGTACGCTGTTCATTTGCAGTGTATGATATTTTTTCCCTAACTAATTTGAAATTTTCCCAACCTTTCACGCCACGTTTAGACACATAGTGTAGAATAATTGGATTTAGAATTTTTGCAAAAATAATTTTTTGAATTATTTTTGGGAAAATTCTGAACTTGAATTTTTTATTTTTTACTTCTACATATACATATCCTTACATATATTAAGCCTATCAGTACCTGATCCCCTCAACAATGCCGGTAACTGCTTCAACTGACGTTCCAGGCACTTGGATCGAAAATGCACTCCATGCTGCTATGTATATGGTAAGACAATCGGACAGACTGAGTGAATACAAGACCCTGAGGAAGCATATTCAGCAATGGCATGCAGAAGGTTTACTCGACATAACAAACCAGGACAGCTCCAACAACTTGACCTTGACAGAAAGCATGGGAGGAACATTCCAACCATCCTGCCAGTGAAGAAATGCTAGAAGACGTCCCCCCAAATATGGTCGACAGGAGACTATGATGTTGGTCACACTGAACAACACAATGTGGTAATGACTCTGAAGCCAAATCAAGACGAGATATGGCGCTATCAATATCCTCTGCAGCAAGAACAAAAGGGGCATCCGGGAGCGATAAAAGGTTTGTATGAAGCAGGAGTGCTAATCGACACACAGTCGAACTGGAATACTCCGATATTGCGGTTCGAAGGCTGGCAACAGAGGATGGTGAATGGTACATGACCTCAGAGCCATCAACGGTGCAACAGCTCCACAGAACATCCAAGTGCCCAACCCCTATATTGCAGTATCCTGCCTGTCACCAAAACAACAGTTCTTCACGGTAATAGATTTAGCGAATGCTTTCTTTTGTTTACCTCTTGACAAATCCAGTAGGGATATGTTTGCCTTTACATTTGAAGGCAGACAGTATACTTACTCAAGAATGCCACAAGGCTTCAGAGACAGCCGGATTCTTTAATGCAGGCCTGAAAGAAGACCTCAAAGACCTCACCATCCCAGAAGACACAGTGCTCATACAGTATGTGGATGACATACTGCTTGCTGCCAACTGCTGCAGTCTGCCTCAGAGTGACCAAAGACCTGCTAACGCTGCTGTCAAAAGCAGGCTACAAAGTCAAGCGCTCTAAAACACAGATTGCAAGAAAGACAGTGACATTCCTGGGAAGACTGATCTCAGGAGATTCATGTGCTCTATCGGCAGGACAGAGGTCCGCCATCTTGAGTGCAGCAAGACCAAACACAGTGCAAGAAATGTTGTCGTTCCTTGGCTTAACAGGCTACAGCCGCCATTACATTCCTGACTTCACGTCTCTCACACAACCACTCGAGACATGTTGACTGAAGCAGGAAACCGTAATCTGAAAGGCATGCTGACATGGACCACGGATGCAGAAGAGTCATTCATCAAGACCAAACAGGAAGTAGGTCAAGCATCGAAGCTCTCGACACCTGACTACAGCAGGCCCTTCCACCTTGATGTTTCTGAAACAAAAGGGATGGTATCTGCTGTGTTGTTTCAGAACAAGGAGGGAGAGAGAAGGTCACTGATGTTCTACAGCTTGAAGCTAGATCACATCGAGAAAGGCCAAACAGGTTGCACAAGGCACCTGGCGGCCTTGAAGAAAGCAATTGAAAACTGCTCACATTGTTATGTGTCACGAGCTCAAGGTCAACACAGAACATGGTGTCCTTGCATATTTGACCTCAAGCGCATTCTCCATGACAGCAACAAGGCAAGATAAGATCTCAAAAGTCTTACAACAGCCACACATCACTTTCTCCTACGAGCCTAACAACATGGCAGGTGGATTGAATGTGAATTTGAAGGAACCTCACAACTGTGCAGAAATCGAGAAAAAGATCTCAAGGTAAGGATGGATTTGGAAGCAGAATCTTTGGACAGTCCGGAGTTGACACTGTTCACAGATGGACACTGTCACAGAGGAGAAAAGAAGCAACATCGCTGCATACGCTGTGTCGCATAACAACAACAAGGAAAGAAACATTCAACAATTGCATCTGAAATCATTGCACAACCAGCATCTGCACAGCTTGCAGAAATAATAGCTTTAACAAAAGCACTGGAACACTCAACAGGAAAACAGTCAACATTTACACCGATTCAGCCTATGCACATGGAGCGTCCATGTCGATGGTCCTCAATGGTTGAGAAGAGGTTTCTTAACAACAGCAAATGCTCCAGTGAAGCACAGAAGCCACTTGGAGAAATTGCTAGCTGCCATCTTGCTACCAGGTAAAGTAGCAGTTATGAAGTGCAAAGGACATCAGAACTTGACGCGTCAGTGGCAAAAGGAACGAAGCAGCCGACCGAGCAGCAAAAGCGGCCGGGTATTTCAGACAAATGACAGCCATTGCAGCACCGAAACTCCCCAAACTGGGAATCGAGGACATCAAGCTCATGCAGAAAGAAGCAGGAGTTTATGAGCAGAATCAGTGGGCACACAAGGGAGCCAGACAGCTAGAGGGTCTCTGGAGGTCACATGATGGACGCATAGTAGCACCTGCAAGGTTGTGTCAAGGACTCATCAGGCAGGCACATGGTCCCTCTCATGTGAACCCCAGGAGAACGGAAGAGGAAGTTTCCATCCTCTGGTGGCATCCCTACATGACCGAGATGGTGAAACTCTATCACCATGAATGCCCTACCTGCAATGACTTCAGTATGAAACGACCATATAAATGTCCCCAAGGAGAGTTCCCAGTGCCAGACGCACCGTTTAAAGAAATTTGCATCGACTACACCGACATGGGTGCAGGAAACAGGAAGAGAGGCTTCAGATACCTGCTTGTGATGATCGACAGATACACACGGTGGGTGGAAGCAATCCCCTGCAAGAAAGAGGATGCAAAGTCGGTTGTGAAATGGCTGAAAAACGAGCTGATCCCAAGATATGGCGTACCAAGGGTAATCAGGTCTGATAATGGAACACATTTTGCAAACAAACATCTACAAGAGGTAGAACGATATTTAGGTATCACACATGCACACGGAGCAGTCTATCACCCACAGTCCCAGGGTATAGTCGAGAGAGCCAATCGGACAATCAAGTCCAAAATAGCTAAAATATGTCATGGGACCAAGCTCGACTGGTTGGAGGCTCTTCCTCTGGCACTGATGTCTATCACGGTCCTCGAAGGGAAAAGCGTTCCTCTCCCTCATCAGCTTCTGACAGGAAGACCGATGCCCAGCCCTGAACGAGAGCTGGGAGAGAGTCTGTGCTGGACATCTACCAGGTCCAAAGAGCTGAGAAAGTGACAGAAGGAGAAACCGTGATACGGTAGAACCTGGTGATTGGGTGCGGTTGAAGGTGCACAAAAGAAAGTGGACAGAGCCTCGTTGGGCGGGCCCATTCAAAGGGTTCTTGAAAACGTCGCCGCGCTCCAGGTAAGAGGCCATACCAAGACCAAGTGGCACCACTTAACCCATTGTATACTTTCAGAAAGGCCAGCAGATCCCATCGACCAGGATGATGATGAAGGAACATGAGGAGAGTACCAGAGCCAGAAGAGGAGGGAGATCACCTCCGCCAAGCTCTGCCTTGCTGCTGCATGCCTGACGGTCATGTTAGCACTCCCATTTATCGTGTGGGAGGCAGGCGAGATAAGGAATTACATAATCGACACCAACACCACATTAACACACATATCTGACTTGGCACAATTAATCGCGCCACCAGGTGCAACAGTTTTGTCTTCCCCCAGGAACCGGTCAAGGCGTTCAAGTGAGAAGGAAGAGGAGCACGTGAGTATGACACCCAGCGTCCAACTGTATTGTTCTGTGGGAATCCTGTGTGTGGCCACTTTTGACATTTGTAGGACAGGTGGCTGCCCAAAAGGAATGGTAGGAATATGGGACAGAGCTGTGTGGAGATTCTCTCATAACCACAAGTACCTCTGCTCAGAGAAGTGTGGTTGGACTGATGTGTTTGCCAGCACTGATCCACGGGCATACGTAAATCGAGATCATAGACTGTATAAGATGGTCTCACTCACAGGTCCGATTTCACAATGTGACGAGGGTGTTTGGGATAAACCATGTAACCAAGTCACTCTGTCAGTAACTGATCCGCAGGTGGGCATGACCGGATTCTACAAACTGGGAGTAGGTGACGTAGGAGGGACGACCTATCTGGTCCATGTGCAGGTGTCAAGCAGGGAGGTGGAGATGCTGCCGGACGCCCTGGTGGAGTATGTGAACATATCAAGTGTCAGGCAGACCATTGAGACTGAGACGGGTCTCAAGAGAGGTAACAGCTGGGTCAACTGGCTTGTTGACACTGCGAAAGATCTAAAGCGCCCTGATTGTTTGGTGTGTGGCACTTCAGAGCCCCAGTTAGCCACAGTCCCCTTTACACTGAGCCCAGATAATGAACCAGAGGGTTTCCACTGCATGTTGGAACTGTTTAAAGCTCCCAATAGTCAGAAGTGTAATGCTTTTGCTCTACTTTTCCCGATAATTCCCTCACTACGCCCGCCGACATTTACATATTACAAAAGTAACTATACTTGCCTACTCAGCTCAAAGGTTCCAGTCGCATAGGGACTTTGAAGCATTGCCAGACCACTATCAATGTCACCGCAGGAGAGAGAGGCATCCTTCAGGTCAAGGTAAGTGACCAGCGTACGGCCCGAGCAGATGTTTGGTGGTATTGTGGCGATCATGCCCTTCGACATTATCTTCCAGAAAGCTGGATGGGAACCTGTGCATTAGTTAGACTAATCATGCCTGTAACCTTGATTCCACTAAGCAGGGAGACGTGGGAGTATTTGAACCTTCAGGTCAACCGCAGCCTGAGTTTGACCAGGAGAAAGAGAGCGGCCATTTCCACCTCTCTTGATAGCACCATTTACTTGGATTCTATCGAGTACGAGAGGAGTACCGATGAGTTTAAAGCTCGTAGTTCAATTATGGCTGGATTCAGTCTATTTTTATTTGGCCAACGGTAAACAAGAATGTTGATTGGATTAATTACATCTATTACAACCAGCAGAGGCTTGTGAACTACACAAGAGATGCGATTGGAGGCCTGCAGGAACAACTGGAGAAGACATCTCTGATGGCTTGGCAGACGAGGATGGCTGTGGACATGATCCTCGCCAGGGATGGTGGTGTATGTAAAATGTTTGGAACAATGTGTTGCACGTTTATCCCGAACAACACTGCCCCTGACGGCTCAGTGACCAGAGCGTTGGCAGGACTCACCTCTCTTAGCAAGGAGTTGGCAGAAAACTCTGGAGTGAAGGAAATAGGTGGATTGGACTTTTTGAGTAAGTGGTTGGGTGAGTATAAGGCTGCATTTCTTACAGTTGTAGCCGCAGTAGGCATTATGTTTGGTCTGATGATGTTATGCATCTGTTGTTTTATACCATGTTTTAGGAAGCTGTCATCTCATTTGGTCTCTGTAGCGATGAAGAGGACCCTCATGTGAGGATGATGCTCGTATACTTTGAGAGTGGTATGAGTGAGCTTGATCCACAGGCAGAATTGAGAAGTATGGGTCTTCCTCCGAGTTATGGTGAGACACTCGAGGCCGACAAAGCAGGGAACTCTACAAGCAGTTTCAATAATGTTTAAGCCCAAGTTAGATAGTACATTTTAGTTAGAGTTTGTCTAGAGAGCAGGTCCAGGTCTCTGTTTGTAATTCTCCTCCACAGCTGCTCCCGTTTTTCCTGATTGACCTTCGCCGTGTGTGGGACGCCTGCTGTGATGACTTCGCCGATGGAGAGGAGCTGATCGCAGAGGAGTATCGTGCACTTTGACACATAGATGGAAATTGAGCAAGCATAAAAGTCTGAGTTGTTCAATATAGCTGAGATGTTTGAACTGGGTTCTGCTCTTTCGATCAAGGTTGGAGGAATGCAGAGAATGCAGAGGATGTAGGAGTTGGGGTGCTGGAGATAGGAGAGCTGGAGTTGCTGAGCATGTATGCGGACAAACTGGAAACTGGACACAGGGATTTTCAGGGAACACATAGACACATAGATAATTGCACACGTTACCTTACATAAGTACATTTCAGGATTTTAAGATTTTCGCCGTGTGATGAATACATTCACACTGACACTTAGTGTTATTTGTTTTTCTTGAAGCAGGGATAAGAGGAGGGAGTGATGTTTTTCCTTCCACAGCAATAATGAATTATTGAGTGATTAAATTTGTATGTCTGATGTTTACATAGAGGGTCAAAATAAAGGGGTTTATTACAATGATTGTTTATACTATGTTGTAAGTATAAAAGGAGGGAATTGTTAAGTTGTAATAATTCATTTTGACTTTGCACATGTACATAGTACGTTTGTGTTTTAATAATACATATAGCAAGATATGATTAGAGAAATATTAGGGAGAATATTGATATTGTTATTGTTGTGTTATGAAGCATGGAGGTAATGTCTACTCTATGCATATGTCAATGGCAGAAGTAATGTGTTTATGAATATGTTTGTAATACCTGTATGTTTATGTTTGTTTATATGTATGCTGCATGAGAATGAAAGTTAGTTTGTTGTTTACATGTTGCCACGTGAGTTGGAAGCCGGTGGAAATCCGTGATGTTGATTGGAGCAGGAGTGTCACGTGAGACTTCCGTCGCCCAGGTGACCGGAAGTAGCTTGTCGCGGGATCATGACGTTTGACCGGCTCATTACCTGTTAGCTGGCCGTAAGCCAACGAGAGCGTAGCATGCTGAACTGACCAATGGAGCTAACGTTTAGAGGAAAGGTGTGAAAGTGAAACTGATATAACGTGTGTGCGAGATGAGATTCAGTCTCGAGACGGACGCTAGTTTACAAGACATCCCCTATCAGCAACGTTGCTTTTAGTCTGTGGCGTAACGCTCCGCTCGGCCCTACGATCGTAGCCCTAATTTACTGCTTATGCTTCTGCCATTAAATATTGTTAAAACGTAATCATCAGATTCGGATTCTCTTTTTATATCAAGCACGGGACCGCAGTTTCGAACCATACTTAACACTCACCTGGACCTCTGACAGGTGCAGCAGGCTCTTCTGGTAGGAGATGAGGTCAAAGTCCACCGCTTTCCACACGGCGTGGCCCAGCAGGCCGCCCACCTTCCTCTTCCTGGTGACCACCACCAGGTACATGCCTGAGGAGGAGGGGCACGGCTACTGCAGGCCCACAGACATGCGCACAGACAG
This sequence comes from Liparis tanakae, assembly GCA_036178185.1. Classification (NCBI taxonomy): domain Eukaryota; kingdom Metazoa; phylum Chordata; class Actinopteri; order Perciformes; family Liparidae; genus Liparis; species Liparis tanakae. The sequence continues at coordinate 145,816 of JAYMGU010000029.1, forward strand.
GCTCACAGACAGGCTCACAGACCATGGTTTTCCTGGGTCAAAATGGGTCTCCATTGCTCCGATTTGTTGACGGGGACGGGGGGGGGGGACGCTAGTGAGCATGTGCACACTCCTCTGAAAGCTTCGATGCCGGCGCCATTTATTGTGTAGCAGTATTGCCTAGGACTATGAGGAAATACATATATAAAGCACCTCAAACATTAAAACAATGACAGATTCCTTTAAACATTTAGGACTTTTACTTTGAAAAATGTCCTAATTGAAACATTGAAATTGATTGATTGACAGTGATGGGGATTTCAGATATGTATGGAACACGTGCATTATTCATTTCCTAGAACTTTCTTTAACATACAAGAGTCTGACTTATTTTTTATAAACTCTTCCTTTGTACAGTAAAAATGTTTTAATGTTAGCATAATTTAAGATTAATCTCAAACGATCTATAAAGATACTAAATCAGTTCATTGTTTACTTTGATATGTTAGTGCAGCGATTCCCACTGGTGGGCCGCGAAGGTACTGCAGGTGGGCCGCGAGAGGTCATTTACAATAAATATATAAATAAAATGTTTTTAATTTTCAATTCTGAAAAGTTTGAAATTAATATCAAAATATTTATGATTTAAATGACGTGTTATTCTTTTATCGGACCTATTTTTGATGCATGACGTGTCTTGTATCCCGTCAATAGCGGGAAGCCGCTGGAGCGATGAAGGGAGAGGCGGAGGTCACGTGACATTATCGTTGTGTTGGTCGCCCTGTGATGACTAGGGTTGGGTACCGGAAACCGGTGCTAATGAGGCACCGGTTCCAGACATCCGGTATTACCCGGATCGAAAAGCAACGCACATTTCGGTGCTTCTTTCCGGTGCCTGAGCCGATAGAAATTGAAAAAAACTATTGTTTTGAACCTCTCTGGTGACTCCGCCCTGTCAGCAGGTTACGAGCCAATCACATTTCACTCTGACAGCGGAGGCGTGGCCTGTGTGACTAGTGAACCCGTGCGGAGCACAGCAGCGTCAGGCTGGACGCGACGGGGACCGTCACCGGCCCCCTGAACACGGGGAGACCGGTGAATAAAAGAGCAGCCAGAAGTCAGATTAGTACCAGAACGTTGATTGCAAGTCTTGCATTCATACAAGTAGGCCATGAAATAATAAATTAGCCATTATAACCATATTTAAGCTAGCTCGTAGCTCGCGCGATCTGTTGCGTGACAGTCTGCTAGCAGATGTGTGTGTGTGCAGCGGCCCCGGCTGTATACCCGGTGTTACCGGGAATATAATAACGGAGGAATAAAGACCGTGGGGCATCACTTTGCTGTCAGAAGCAAAACGTTGTCACATGTCATCTTTAAGACCTCTGATTGGTTGTTCTCTTTGCCCATCAACACAGTGACAGGATAAGGTCTGCACATGACATGCATATCACATCATATAATGAGAACATGTATGGTGTTTGTTAACAGTCTGATATCCGTTGATAGTCGGTGCTCCATGATAACGGCTTCTACAGGGAATCTGGCCAAAGAGAATTTTAATGTCCTCATTGTGCGTTTTCTTTCTTTTTTAAGTATCGGTTCAGGCACCGGTATCGTTTTAAAAGTACCGGTTTAGCACCGGTATCGGAAAAAACCCAAACGATACCCATCCCTAGTGATGACGCGGTGGGAGCCGCTGGTCTCCGTGACAACACGACGGTTAACGTCACCGCCGCCGCCCTCAGCACCAGCACCTCGCGCTGACCCGGTGTTTCACCCTACTGGTTTAAAACCTACTGGTTTAAAGCCTACTGGTTTCCCTGCGCCGCGTTGTGTTCAGTCTGCAGCTCTGTCTCGCTCACCAGATCGCCCCACCTGGTTTCCATCCCTTTCACGCAAAAAGAGACCGCACTCCAGACGCGCAGTCTGTGCGCTGCGCCACCAGATATTACTCTGAACCGAGTAATTTACGTATTGATCCATTAAGTCAAACGTCTCATGTGTTCATGGGAACAGTTTGATTGAAGGGATCTGAAACAACTGATTTAAATTGAGCGGATATTTCCACTTTGAAACATGTTTAGCGGTGCTTGTTCGCAACGCTTTTGCCACACAGTACCGACGCACTTTGACAACCACCGGGGGGACGGGGCGCCGCTCGGTGGCGAGGATCCCAACGGGGACCTCTCGCTCGGCGCCACTCGGCGGGCCAAACGTCTCCGTTGCGGCGCGCGGCGATTGAAACGTCTGATGGTTCTCGCAGATGTGACATCATCCGATCGGCCGTTTTGAGAACGCCGATCAAAACCCATAATGGGAATACCGGCCGATATGGATCAAAACCCATAATGGGAATACCGGCCGATATGGATCAAAACCCATAATGGGAATACCGGCCGATATGGATCGGCGCATCCCTAACCGCTACGTCCATCGACCGCCTCAACGTGTTTGCCTTAGGCGCTCGGGATTTGTCAAAGGCGTCCGGGAAATCGGCTTCGGCGCGCGCCCACATTTTCTCTATGCAGGAAAAACCCTGCATACATAATCACAGACACGCCCACAGACAAGACCCACAGACAGCTCATAGACACCCACGGACACACTCACATACATAAATCACAGACACGCCCACAGAGAGGCTCACAGACACTCACACAGGCCCACAGACTCGCTGCAGCTCCCCTACCTGCCACCAGGCGGACGGTGCCCATGAGGCCACAGATGGGCCGCGTGGCCGCGGAGGGCGGCACGGCGTTCCTGTCTGAGAATAGAGTGGAGACAGAACCTGTAATACGTGTCATAATGAGCAACTACCACACAGTATATATATATATATATATATATATATATATATATATATATATATATATCGTTTTTATTAAGAAAATAGAGAAAAATCCATTTTCACTTTGGCTTTTAGATTTAGTGGAGCTTTATGTATTGTTCTTTACCTTTTAGTGGAGCTTTATGTATTGTTCTTTACCTTTTAGTGGAGCTTTATGTATTGTTCTTTACCTTTTAGTGGAGCTTTATGTATTGTTCTTTACCTTTTAGTGGAGCTTGTGTATTGTTCTTTACCTTTTAGTGGAGCTTTATGTATTGTTCTTTACCTTTTAGTGGAGCTTGTGTATTCACCTCTGTGTTCCCTCACTGTATTCTGATGGTATTTGATGTGTATTAGCTGAATACGGCATTATTAAACCAGGAGCAGACGATGACGTCATACAACATGATTTGACACGAGGACGTATTATAGGAGCTGATGGTGAATTTTAAATCCTTGACAAAATGTGTCATAACCCGACACGGGTGGAGAAACATCTCAAAGTAAAAGCTGTCCCGTTGGTGTGGTGAAGACGGGCTCGGCCTCACCGGGGCACCACACCAACGCGGCTCTGGAGGAGGAGGCGGAGCACACCTGGGCCCCGAGGGCTGAGGACTGAAGGCGGAGCACACCTGAGCCCTGGGCCCCGAGCCTTGAGGACTGAACACACCTGAGCCCTGGGCCCCGAGCCTTGAGGACTGAACACACCTGAGCCCTGGGCCCCGAGCCTTGAGGACTGAACACACCTGAGCCCTGGGCCCCGAGCCTTGAGGACTGAACACACCTGAGCCCTGGGCCCCGAGCCCTGAACCCTGGGCCCTGAGGTCTGAACACACCTGGGCCCTGAGCCTGGGACATGCACTGACATGTGTAGGAGGAGTCTCCATGTGGAGAGGGCCGGGCCTAAAGCCGGGGCCCCATGGGAGAGGCTGTCGGGAGCGGCTACCTGAGAGGGTCATCTGGTTGGAGACCCTGTCGATGGCCAGCACGGCGGCGGCCCCCTCATCGCACGCCTCGACGAAGAACTTCTCCGGGGTCGTGTGCCTGGTGGAAACAAGTGGATGTGTTGATGCAGGAGAAAGGGCCAGCGTGAGCGTGTGTTCAGGAGACCCCCCCCCCCCCACTATGGGCCGACTATCAACTCTTCATCACTCCGTCATCTTCACTGAATGTTTGAACTCTAACCTGTCTTCTGGTCACATGACCTCTATGACACCTGTCCACCTGGAGAGGTCCTCCTCTTCTCTCCTCAGGGGTCTGACCTTCACCCTGAAGGGCTGTGGGGAGTTGTTCCTGATCCATGAGGTCAGAGGTCAGAGGTCAGGAATGTCTACTTGTACAGATTGTAAAGCCTCTGAGACACGTTTATATTGTGTGAAAATGGGCTCTACAATAAACTGAATTGAATATTGCAGATACTTGTTAAAATGTTAATGTTTCTCGTCTTTATGTCTTGTTATAGTTAGATATGACATGCATGTACGTGTAATCAGAGTCAAACTCCATGTACGTGCACACACACACACACACACACACACACACACACACACACACACACACACACACACACACACACACACACACACACACACACACACACACACACACACACACACACACACACACACACACACACACACACACACACACACACACACACACACACACACACACACACACACACACACACACACACACACACACACGGCCATAAGGACTCTCTCTCTTTGTCTTTAAGTGCGGTGGAGTCAGGCGCCTGAGGCAGAGCGATGACGTCACCGCCAGGACGACGTGACGTGAGCCAATGGGAGACGAGCTGCTAGGCACCGCCGAGGAATGTGACCACACAGGCGGCCCGCTGTGGCCCGCCACGCCTCCAACGCCTCACGGCGCTCCACCCGGCCGGCTCAGGCCCACGCCCGGCCGGGTGGAGCGGCGTGAGGCGGGAACCTGACGCCGCTCTGGGGTTCTGAGTTCAACGTGCTCCGTCACGTCGTCAGCTCCGTCACGTCGTCAGCTCCGTCACGTCGTCAGCTCCGTCACGTCGTCAGCTCCGTCACGTCGTCACGTCGTCAGCTCCGTCACGTCGTCAGCTCCGTCACGTCGTCAGCTCCGTCACGTCGTCAGCCCCGTCACGTCGTCAGCTCCGTCACGTCGTCACGTTGTCAGCCCCGTCACGTCGTCACGTCGTCAGCTCCGTCACGTCGTCAGCCCCGTCACGTCGTCACGTCGTCAGCTCCGTCACGTCGTCAGCCCCGTCACGTCGTCAGCTCCGCCACGTCGTCAGCTCCGTCCGCCGCGCTGTCAGCCCGCCACGCCGTCAGCCAGCTCGTCAGCTCCGTCACGTCGTCAGCTCCGTCACGTCGTCAGCCCCGTCACGTCGTCAGCTCCGTCACGTCGTCAGCCGTCCGCCGCGTCAGCTCCGCCGACGTGACGGAGCTGACGAGCTGAAGATGAGGGCGTGAGCCTGGAGGTAACCACGGCAACACAACAGAGCTCCTTCATCTAGGACGGGTTTAAGGAATGTACCTGAGAAGGACACGCCCCTTTATCGGAACACACTGGATATAATGTACCTGAGAAGGACACGCCCCTTTATCGGAACACACTGGATAGAATGTACCTGAGGAGGACACGCCCCTTTATCGGAACACACTGGATATAATGTACCTGAGAAGGACACGCCCCTTTATCGGAACACACTGGATAGAATGTACCTGAGGAGGACACGCCCCTTTATCGGAACACACTGGATAGACTTCACTAGAGGACACGCCTTATCGGACACACTGGATAGAATGTACCTGACAGGGGACACGTTACACTGAACACACTGGATAGACTATGTACCTGAGGAGGACACGCCCTTTATCGAGACACACTGGAGAGAGATGGCAGGGGAGGAAGAGGCTTTATCGAACACACTGATAGATCACAGAGTGATCCTTAGAGACGATGGCAGGGGTGAAGAGGGAGAGAGACACTGATGCTAGGACCAGACTATGGTTTGAAGAAAGAGAAGGCAGGGGGGTTAAGAGAGAGAGGCAGGGGGTTAGAGAGAGAGAGGAAGGAGGGTTAAGAGAGAGAGAGAAGGCAGGGGGGTAAAGAGAGAGAGATGGCAGGGGGTAAGAGAGAGAGAGAGAGAAGAGGAGGGTTAAGAGAGCGAGAAAGAAAGAGAAGGCAGGGGGTTAAGAGAGAGAGAGAGAGAGAGAAGAGGGAGGGTTAAGAGAGAGAGAGATGGCAGGGGGGGTAAGAGAGAGAGAGAGAAGAGGGAGGGTTAAGAGAGAGAGATGGGGGGGGGGGTTAAGAGCGAGCGAGAGAGGGGAGGGGGGGGAGCGAGCTCTTACAGCTGACCGAGTCACAAGAGCTCCTGCAATTGAAATGCCAACATATTGTGATTTCACAATATCGGTGTGTGTATGTGTGTGTGTGTGTCGGTGTCGGTGTGTGTGTGTCTGTGTGTGTGTGTGTGTCGGTGTGGGTGTGTGTCGGTGTGTGCGTCTGTGTCGGTGTGTGTGTCGGTGTGTGTGTCTGTGTGGGTGTGTGTCGGTGTGAGTGTCTGTGTGGGTGTGTGTCGGTGTGTGTGTCGGTGTCGGTGTGTGTCGCTCTACCCGCCAGACAGGCCGACGTGTGTCAAAGTGGAGATAACTCCGTCCTGTCCCGAGCCGAGCCGAGTCGAGCCGAGCCGAGCCGAGCCGCTCCCCCGCTCCCCCCCCCGGTGGACTAGCCGCTGCCAACGCCTGCTTCCCTCTCGTTGGTCTTTTATCAGACTTAGTAAAAGAAAGATTGAAAAACGATTAACTATATTAGATGTACTTACAAATTATATCTCTCGTAGGCGGTCGCCATCTTCGCTCCGTCTACCTGACCTCAGTGTGACGGCGGCGGCAGTGGGCGTGGCTTCTGTGTGTTGCCATGTGCACGTTGTAAAACCCGCAGTCCAGCTGAAGAGAACCTGGCATCCCCGAGGCGGAGCGATGGGTGCTACTTGTAGTTCAGTCACGGCAATAAACTACACGTATTGAACCAGACAATGCTTAGTATCCAGCTGGAGTACCTTTTCAAATAAGTTCTCTGCTCAACTATTTACTATTCCACTATACATCTTTGATTAATGACCAAAGACAGATAGCATAAGTTGTGGTAGCAGCTCGGTTAACGTTACATCTATTCCCTTTCTACCTGTTCATATGAAATGGTCCTCACATTTATGAGAAATTCACTTATATGAACGTCTTAAGACTTCAAATGAGACATGAGTTTACTACATAAATACTTTAAAAGTATTACTTTTAAAAAACATGTGCATAGTCAGAATACATTATAAGTAATTTTGTATTTGTCTTTGTCGACTCTGTAGTTTTTTGAAATGTACATTTAATCCATGGTATTTGTACAGTTGTATCATTTTCACAAACAGGCATTATTGAGGGCACGCGGCGCGCTGAAGGACCCGGTATATAAACGCTGGCCGGCCGTTGGTCCAGCCTCTCTCTGCCTGCGCGCGGTGCCATAGGTCGTGTGCACCGCGCGCGTGTTTCAAGACTTTGAAGAACAATGGAGAGTCGCGTGGGGCCCGGTGGGGCTCCTGCTACCCGGCTGCGGACCGGCGGACCGGCGGGGAGGAGAGGGAGCCGCGCGTGCTGCGCTTCTCCCACGAGCAGCACGCGGTGGCATCGCGAGAGGACCACGCGGTGGCGTCGCGAGAGGACCACGCGGTGGCGTCGCGAGAGGACCACGCGGTGACGCGCTAACGGCTCACCCGTGCGTGATGCAGTGAGTCGGTGGGTGTTTGACTTGTATGAGTTAGTGAGTTACTGACCTTATGGTACAAGAGGCTACAGTGTATTTAAAATAACGGCCTAGAACCGTTCAATGCAGGTTGGAATATGAAAAGTCGTTAAATGCTTATTGAGGGATAAAGCTCATCCGGGGCTCTGTGTTCCAGCTCGCCGAGGAGGAGGTGGCGCGCCTCCGGGCAGCTGCGTGCCAGTGCTCAGGTGAGGACCCGGATGACGCCGCGTGCCACGTGGCCAACACGCTTCTGTGATGATTCACTAGACTAGAGTCTCTGATAACCATGAAGATCTTTCACAGTGCACTGAGCATGCGTGTGACTGTGCACGATGCGCACTGACCGCGATGACGCGTTCTGATGCTGCTCTTTGTGCGCCACCAGGTGTCTGACTGTGGGGCTGGACCAGGTGCTCCAGGTGAGTGGCTCAGCGCCTCTGTTCTGTGGGATGATGATTCACTAGACTAGAGTCTCTGATAACCATGAAGCTACTTCACAGTGCACTGACCACATGCCCTCTGGTGTCTGACCCCTTCCTGGAGCTGACGTAGTCAGTGAGGGGTCCGCCTCCAGCAGGTGGTCCTCTGGCCCCAGGTCACGTGTTGATGTGTCTTTGTCTTGTGTCTCAGTGAAGGAGCCGGTGGGACGTTGAGTTCAGCCCAGTGATGTCATCAGGTAATGAGTCCTCCTGTGACCTTTGAACTCGTTGGGCATCCCATGAACTCTGAGCTCGTCTTGAGGTCGATGATGATTCAGTTGTTTGGTTCTACCTGATTTTTACTGAAGTCTACTCGCAGCGCACTGAGACACTCGAGACAGCCAGAGCAGTAGAGCCCAGAGCAGTAGAGCCCAGGGTTCCTATAGTCATGGGAAACCTGGAAAAGTCATGGCATTTTAAAATGGTCATTTCCAGGCCTGGAAAAGTCATGGAAAAAAATTAAATTGTAAAAGTTGTGGTAAAGTCATGGAAATCTGTTATCACATGTTAATTTACACAGAGTTTGAGAATTCATGTTTTTTAAAGAAAAACGCTAAAGATATAAGCCGGCGTATGCTATCAATATGCAACATGTGCTACATGTTTCATGTTTATCCATCGGTCAACATGTGTAAGAACCCTGAGAGCCGCTGATGGAGGCCAACACCAACGTGTCTGTGCGTGTCTGTCAGGTACCACTGGCGGCTCAGCTGGAGGCCGCCAGGCTGCAGGCCCTGGAGATGGACGTCCTCAGGAGGAGGCGTGACCTGGACCAGGTGCTCCAGGTGAGTGGCTCAGCGCCTCTGTTCTGTGGGATGATGATTCACTAGACTAGAGTCTCTGATAACCATGAAGCTACTTCACAGTGCACTGACCACATGCCCTCTGGTGTCTGACCCCTTCCTGGAGCTGACGTAGTCAGTGAGGGGTCCGCCTCCAGCAGGTGGTCCTCTGGCCCCAGGTCACGTGTTGATGTGTCTTTGTCTTGTGTCTCAGTGAAGGAGCCGGTGGGACGTTGAGTTCAGCCCAGTGATGATGTCATCGGGTAATGAGTCCTCCTGTGACCTTCATGTTTATTAACAGTTTACCCTCTTTGACCACAGCCATTAATACCATCAGGAAATGATTGTTTCCCAAGTTAAAGTGTCAGGTACTAAATTTGTTGGCTACCTAAAAAGCCTTCTAAATAAAAAAAGTTGATATTTCTTATATGTTTTACACAGTAAAAGCAGCCTGGGGTCACATCGACCCCAAAGAACACCGATGCCTTCAAGTCGTGTTCAGGACGTTGAAAACGTATCATCATGTGAACTTTGTTTTCCCAGTTGTCCCCAAAAAATTAGGAAACGTCATGAAATGTAACGCTAAAGAAATGATGCCAGTCAATCTTTTAGAGAAGTCAAACGTTGAATGGTCAATTGACTCCAACGGTTAGGGTTGAGTCCTCCTGTGACCTTTGAACTCGTTGGGCATCCCATGAACTCTGAGCTCGTCTTGAGGTCGATGATGATTCAGTTGTTTGGTTCTACCTGATTTTTACTGAAGTCTACTCGCAGCGCACTGAGACACTCGAGACAGCCAGAGCAGTAGAGCCCAGAGCAGTAGAGCCGTGATGGAGGCCGACCCGAGGCGTGCCTCGGCGTTTTGGTGCGGCTGCACTTTTAGAAGTCGTGTCTGGTGTGATGACCCTAACCGATGTTTCTGTCAGGTACCACTGGCGAGAGGAGGTGTGACTTGGACCAGGTGCTCCAGGTGAGTGGCTCAGCGCCTCTGTTCTGTGGGATGATGATTCACTAGACTAGAGTCTCTGATAACCATGAAGCTACTTCACAGTGCACTGACCACATGCCCTCTGGTGTCTGACCCCTTCCTGGATCTGACGTAGTCAGTGAGGGGTCCGCCTCCAGCAGGTGGTCCTCTGGCCCCAGGTCACGTGTTGATGTGTCTTTGTCTTGTGTCTCAGTGAAGGAGCCGGTGGGACGTTGAGTTCAGCCCAGTGATGTCATCGGGTAATGAGTCCTCCTGTGACCTTTGAACTCGTTGGGCATCCCATGAACTCTGAGCTCGTCTTGAGGTCGATGATGATTCAGTTGTTTGGTTCTACCTGATTTTTACTGAAGTCTACTCGCAGCGCACTGAGACACTCGAGACAGCCAGAGCAGTAGAGCCCAGAGCAGTAGAGCCGTGATGAAGGCCGACACCCCTCATGCTGCTCCATGTCCTCAGGAGGAGGCGTCACCTATTCGTCCAACAAACTGTCACTTCTCTGTCTTCCTCCAAATCTTTCCTAAACTGTTAAATGGATTTAAAGAAGTTTCAAATAAATATTTTAAAGAATGACTTGCTGTTTTTTTTAAAAAAATGTGGGATCCCTAATGTTGAGATCAGGCTGTGGACTATTAGTTTACTGGGGCATTAAAGTTGCATTGCAACTTCTGACGGGCACAGAACCTTCTGGAAGGGAACTGACGGTAGCAGCTGATCGCCATGATCGTGTGTATGTCTGCTGTGACGTCACTGAGTCGGTCCTGCGGGCCAGCCACGTTGACGCCCTAAAGATGGCGGAGGCCGCGCCCTCGGTGCCTCCTCCTAAAGGGCTCGGCTCCTGGTCGGTGCCTCCTCCTAAAGGGCTCGGCTCCTGGTCGGTGCCTCCTCCTAAAGGGCTCGGCTCCTGGTCGGTGCCTCCTCCTAAAGGGCTCGGCTCCTGGTCGGTGCCTCCTCCTAAAGGGCTCGGCTCCTGGTCGGTGCCTCCTCCTAAAGGGCTCGGCTCCTGGTCGGTGCCTCCTCCTAAAGGGCTCGGCTCCTGGTCGGTGCCTCCTCCTAAAGGGCTCGGCTCCTGGTCGGTGCCTCCTCCTAAAGGGCTCGGCTCCTGGTCGGTGCCTCCTCCTAAAGGGCTCGGCTGAGCACAAAGCTCGCGCACGAGCCAAGTTACACACGGGCGGTCGGTTTTATTTTGAAGGCCGCCGCTAGTGCGCGTGTTCCGCTCGTGACGCGTTCCGGTGCTCGTGGCTGTTGGCGGTAGCTGGTCCGGTCGCCTGATCTACAGCGGAACCCTCCGGCAGGTGAGCGACTTCTTTGATGCTAACGATAGCTAGCATAGCAGCGGCTCGCGCTAGCCCGCTGAAGTTTCATGACGTCACGCTGAACTGTTGGAGCCGTGTCGCGAGTCTCCTGGCGCGAGGACCGACTTCCGGTAACTTGTCGACGTGTAAGAACTCTTTGCTCTGTTGCAGTGAGGAGCGTGACCCTGAGAGCTGAACCAGTCGATGACGTCACCGTATCTGGAGAGAAGTGGAGGTCAACGCGAACTACCTGAGGCTCTGCCTGAGCCCCTCTACCTGAGGCTCTACCTGAGGTCTCTACCTGAGTCCCTCTACCTGAGGCTCTACCTGAGGTCTCTACCTGAGGCTCTACCTGAGGCTCTACCTGAGGTCTCTACCTGAGGCTCTACCTGAGGTCTCTACCTGAGGTCTCTACCTGAGTCCCTCTACCTGAGGCTCTACCTGAGGTCTCTACCTGAGGCTCTACCTGAGGTCTCTACCTGAGCCCCTCTACCTGAGGTCTCTACCTGAGCCCCTCTACCTGAGGCTCTACCTGAGGCTCTACCTGAGGTCTCTACCTGAGGCTCTACCTGAGTCCCTCTACCTGAGGCTCTACCTGAGGTCTCTACCTGAGGCTCTACCTGAGGTCTCTACCTGAGCCCCTCTACCTGAGGCTCTACCTGAGGTCTCTACCTGAGCCCCTCTACCTGAGGCTCTACCTGAGGCTCTACCTGCTCGCGGGCCTGTGGACATGTAGCCGGTGGCTCCTCTGGCTGCGTCCTGAGCGTTGGATAGCTCCGCCCCCCACAGGTGTGTGAGGTCACCTCCTCCTCCTCCTCGCCGTTCCTCGGCTCCGAGGGGATGAGCTCCGCGTGGGGCTGGCTGCGCTCGTGGGGCGGAGCCACCCCCCCCGCGCCGCAGCCCTCCAGCAGGGCGAGGGGGGGGTGGAGCTCCTGGGGGTGGAGACGGCCCCGTGACCCCCGTGACCCCCGTGACCTCTTGGCTCCAGCAGAGGAGTTCTGGGAGGCGCAGGAGAAGCTCACTCCCGCGGCGGGGGAGGTCCTCCTCGCCGGGAGGCCGGAGCCGCAGCCGGCGTCCGGCTGGTGGAGTAAACACCTCCCCACTTCTTATCTCTGGTGGCCAGGGAGGAGCGGCGCCGGAGGGGCGGGGGGCGGCCGCGATGCCGACGGGGAGCTGTCTGACTACGGCACGCCGCCGCCGTCCCCCACGCCGTCCTCCTCCCCGTTCCGCCTGTCGGCCCCCGGCGCGGCGCTGGCCGTGCTCCCGGAGCACTACGACATCTGCTTCAACTTCCTGCGCCACCTGTTCGACCTGCTGGTGGTGGGCTTCCTGTGCAGCGTGGCGCCGCCCGCCAAGCTGGCGCTGGAGCTGCTGGGCGTGCGCGGCGCCCTGCGGCTGTGGCTGCACGGCATGGCGCTGTTCTTGGTGGTCACCGTGGGCATGGCGGGGCTGCTCTGGCTCGCCCAGGAGTACCTCCTCCAGTTCGCCCTGCTCTACGGCGCCGTCCAGGCGCTGGTCATCTCCGTGAGCGTCCGCCAGAGCGCCGCCCTCGCCGTGGGCCGAGAGAGAGAGGAGGAGGAGGAGGAGGAGGAGGAGGAGGAAGACGTGGCCGACGGCGCGGAGGCCGGCCAGCAGCCGGCGTGCGAGAAGGACCCGGTGGCGAGCGGGTAACGGTACGTAACCGCCACGGGGGCTGACATATATATATATATTATATATATATATATATATATATATATATGTATGTATATATATATATATATATATAGGAGTTATACAGGACTGTCTCAGAAAATTAGAATATTGTGATAAAGTTCTTTCTTTTCTGTATGTCATTCATTCTGGATTCATTACCAATCAACTGAAATGTTGCACGCCTTTTATTCTTTTAATATTGCTGATTATGGCTCACAGCTTAAGAAAACTCAAATATCCTATCTCTAAATATTAAAATATTTCCTCAGACCAATTAAAAAAAAAGATTAATAACAGCAAAACCAAATCAAACATTGTAAAATGTCCATTAACCCTTTAAGCCCCAAGGGACCAAATATGGTCCTTTTTAAAAAGAAATATTAAACTGTGTAAAACATTACAATAATCATGAACAAATATATTGATGCTACACATCAAATGAATCAAGAGAACCTGGGCTACAATAATTAGTCAGCCATTTCAACACAACGCAAACACCAACTAAAATAGTTATTAAAATATCAATCATAATTTTCCCACTCGGCATGTTTCCGGAACTAGCAACCTGAAGCTTGGTGCTATCAGAAAAAAAGATGTCAAAAAGCAAGACAACTCCACAGATTCCAAATATATTCACCAGATCCCTCTGCTCCAAAGCATCACTGAGATATGAACCAAAGAACACAGCAACGTGAATCGCTCCATTGCTTATGAATATTGCAAATATTGCATTTTGTTTTTGCCCCAAACTGAACACCATAAGTGTATTGAACACCATAAATAATATACAAGTGAAATATAAGGTTTGGTACATGAGGAAATGCAAATGGGGTCAGGGTCAGTTAAAAAATATTCCCCTGAATTCTCTCTGTACTAACCCCTCTAACTTTGTTCTGCTTCCCTTTTCAAGTCAAACTTTGCAGAGGGAACGTTTACATATTGTGTTATGATTTTGGAGAGAGTTAGACCTTAGTGAGACATCATTTCAAAGAGATAATCGTCCTGAAAGTGTTTTTGGAGAGAGTTAGACCTTAGTGAGACATCATTTCAAAGAGATAATCGTCCTGAAAGTGTTTTTTTTATATTCGGACTTGAAACTTCTATTTTTGCTGTTTCAATATTGATGTACTCTTAACCAGTAACACATGTACACATCTAAACAAAAGCTCACATGGGTTGCCTTTATTGTAACACCAACATTATTCAAACAGCCCTTGTGGTTGCAGAGATACCTTTTTAGGTTGGGTATGCAATTTCAAGCAGAATCCTAAAAACGGCCTTGGGGCTTAAAGGGTTAATGCACTCAGGACTTGTTGGGAATCCTTTTACGGATGACTGCATCAACGCGGCGTGGCATGGAGGCAATCCGCCTGTGGCATTGCTGAGGTGTTATGGATGCCCAGGAGGCTTCACTAGGGCCTTTAGCTCATCTGCATTGTTGGTCTGGTGTCTCTCAGCTTCCTCTTCACAACACCCCACACATTCTCTCTGGGGTTCAGGCCAATGGAGGCCAGTAATGCCATGGTCAGGACACCAGTTACTGCTGGTTCTGGCACTGGGCAGGTGCCAGATCATGCTGGGAAATGAGATCCTCATCTCCATGGAGCTTTTCAGCAGACTCTAAAGTCTCTTGGTCCACAGCTGCATTGACTCTGGACTGGATGAAACCCAGTGGACCAACACCAGCAGCTGGCATGGCTCCCAAACCATCACTGACTGGGAGCTTCCCACTGGATTTGATCCACTGGGATGTTGCTCCTCTCCAGCCTTTCTCCAGACTCTGGGCCTTGACTTCCAGATGAAACTCAACACTTGCTTTGGTCTGGAAAGAGGACTTTGGACCCTCTGAGCTGTCCGCTGCTTCTTTCCAGTTCATGAGACATTCAAGTGATGAGTTGAATACCCTAGAGAATACTTTATCATGATATTCTAATGTTTAAGCTGTAAGCCATAATCAGCAATATGAAAAGAATAAAAGGCTTGCAATGTATGTATATATATATATATATATATGTATGTATACATATATATATAAGTATATGTCACTCACAAGTGGTTCTTCAGAACATGTTATCTACATGTGAAGGTCGTGATGACTGTGACTCCGCCCCCTGTGTTCAGGGTTCATCGTCTCTGAAGCCTGAAGGCCTTTGTGATGGAGCTCTGGTCCTCTGGTCCTCTAGTCCTCTAGTCCTCTGGTCCTCTGGTCCTCTGGTCCTCTAGTCCTCTAGTCCTCTGGTCCTCTAGTCCTCTGGTCCTCTGGTCCTCTAGTCCTCTGGTCCTCTAGTCCTCTAGTCCTCCTGGTCCCTCTGGTCCTCTCTAGTCCTCTGGTCCTCCTGGTCCCTCTAGTCCCCTAGTCCTCTGGTCCTCTGGTCCTCTGGTCCTCTAGTCCTCTAGTCCTCTGGTCCTCCCTAGTCCCTCCTAGTCCTCTGGTCCTCTAGTCCTCTGGTCCTCTGGTCTCTAGTCCTCCTGGTCTCTAGTCCTCTGGTCCTCTGGTCCTCTAGTCCTCTAGTCCTCTAGTCTCTAGTCCTCTGGTCTCTAGTCCTCTGGTCTCTAGTCCTCTGGTCTCTAGTCCTCTGGTCCTCTGGTCCTCTAGTCCTCTAGTCCTCTGGTCCTCTAGTCCTCTGGTCTCTAGTCCTCTGGTCCTCTGGTCTTCTGGTCCTCTAGTCCTCTGGTCCTCTAGTCCTCTGGTCCTCTAGTCCTCTGGTCCTCTGGTCCTCTAGTCCTCTAGTCCCTCCTGGTCCTCCTGGTCCTCTGGTCTCTAGTCCTCTGGTCCTCTAGTCCTCCTGGTCCCCAGTCCTGGTCCTCTGGTCCTCTGGTCCTCTAGTCCTCTAGTCCTCTGGTCCTCTGGTCTCTAGTCCTCTGGTCTCTAGTCCTCTGGTCTCTAGTCCTCTGGTCTCTAGTCCTCTGGTCTCTAGTCCTCTGGTCCTCTGGTCTCTAGTCCCTCCTGGTCCTCTGGTCCCTGGTCTAGTCCTCTGGTCCTCTGGTCCTCTAGTCCCTCCTAGTCCTCTGGTCTCTAGTCCTCTGGTCTCTAGTCCCTAGTCCTGGTCTCTAGTCCTCCTGGTCCTCTGGTCTCTAGTCCTCTGGTGGTCCTGGTCTCTAGTCCTCTGGTCCCTCTAGTCCCCTAGTCCCTCTGGTCTCTAGTCCTCTCAGTCCTCTCTAGTCCTCTGGTCCTCTGGTCCTCTAGTCCTCTGGTCTCTAGTCCTCTCTAGTCCTCTAGGTCCCCAGTCCTCTAGTCCCTCTGGTCTCTAGTCCCTCTAGTCCCTCTGGTCTCTCTAGTCCTCCTCTAGTCCCTCTGGTCCTCTGGTCTCTAGTCCTCCTAGTCCTCCCTGGTCCCTAGTCCTCTAGTCCCCCAGTCCTAGTCCTCTAGTCCTCTGGTCCTCTGGTCTCTAGTCCTCTAGTCCTCTGGTCCTCTAGTCCTCTAGTCCTCTGGTCTCTAGTCCTCTAGTCCTCTAGTCCTCTAGTCCTCTAGTCTCTAGTCCTCTGGTCCTCTAGTCCTCTGGTCTCTAGTCCTCTAGTCCTCTGGTCTCTAGTCCTCTGGTCACGACAGACGCGGTTCTCTTGCAGGACATTCCCCTGGCATCCAGCCGAGGCCCTGGCCGTGTTCCTGTCCTCAGACGCTGGTCCTGATCCTGGACCTGGTCCTGGTCCTGGCCCTGGTCCTGGTCCTGGTCTTGGTCCTGGTCTCCTCCGCTGACCCCCTCACCAGAGCTCTGTCTGTTCCACAGGAGGCCAGGTGTGCATCACCGGCTCCAGATGTTCCACTGGAGTCACTTGATGTTCACGTGGATCAAAGACTCCTCGCGTGGGGGTCGCCATGACAACCACACCACCACATCATTACCCACGGGGGCACTCCAGAGGCTCCTCCCCCTCTGGCTCCTCCCCCTCTGGCTCTCCTGACTCTTCATCGCCTCGTGTTGGCTCTTCATCGCCTCATGTTGGCTCTTCATCGCCTCGTGTTGACTCTTCATCGCCTCGTGTTGACTCTTCATCGCCTCGTGTTGACTCTTCATCGCCTCATGTTGACTCTTCATCGCCTCGTGTTGACTCTTCATCGCCTCGTGTTGACTCTTCATCGCCAACACGAGGCGCTCTGGGCGGACGCTCCAGAAGATGAACATGGACTCAGTGAGAGGCTGTGGTTGGTTTCCTGTTCTTTGTTTCTCTGATGAGACGTATACTACCTTAAAGAGACATGCACTACTTTAAAGAGACACACACTACCTTAAAGAGACACACACTACTTTAAAGAGACACACACTACTTTAAAGAGACATACACTACTTTAAAGAAACATACACTACTTTAAAGAGACATACACTACTATAAAGAGACACACACTACTTTAAAGAGACACACACTTCTTTAAAGAGACATACACTTCTTTAAAGAGACATACACTACCTTAAAGAGACACACACTACTTTAAAGAGACGTACACTACCTTAAAGAGACACACACTACTTTAAAGAGACGTACACTACCTTAAAGAGACACACACTACTTTAAAGAGACACACACTACTTTAAAGAGACATACACTACTATAAAGAGACACACACTACTTTAAAGAGACACACACTACTTTAAAGAGACACACACTTCTTTAAAGAGACACACACTACTTTAAAGAGACACACACTTCTTTAAAGAGACATACACTTCTTTAAAGAGACATACACTACCTTAAAGAGACACACACTACTTTAAAGAGACGTACACTACCTTAAAGAGACACACACTACTTTAAAGAGACACACACTACTTTAAAGAGACACACACTACTTTAAAGAGACACACACTACTTTAAAGAGACATACACTTCTTTAAAGAGACATACACTTCTTTAAAGAGACATACACTACCTTAAAGAGACACACACTACTTTAAAGAGACGTACACTACCTTAAAGAGACACACACTACTTTAAAGAGACGTACACTACCTTAAAGAGACACACACTACTTTAAAGAGACACACACTACTTTATATAACAACCTGGTGACCACATGGCAGAGGACCGAACATGTTCACGTGTCCCTACAGCGTTTGGCTTTGTGCTCCTCTTCCTCCTGCTCCTCTTCCTCCGACGCATCACATCCACGGTGATGTGTTGGCTTGCTGCCGCTCCTCTTCTACCTGTCGGTTTATCGAACTGTGTGCACACCATGTATGACCAACCTCAATAAACATGTTGTTCATGAAGGCCAGTGTACTCCTGAAGGTCCTCCCACCAGCTGACCAGACTTCAGGGCCGGGGTCAGAGGTCAGCATCCTGCAACTATTGGTAATCGATTGGCTGTTAAACAGGAGATCCTGTACAGCGGGGACATGGAGTCTTCATGGTGACAGTTGATCCATGGGCCTACATGTACCATGATGCACTGCACACAGGTAGAGCCCTAGTGGAGCTCAAGCCCCTCCCCTTTTGCCCTGGATGAGAAAAGTGACCTTTTTCTGGAGAGACATTTTCTCCTCTTCTGACTTCCTGTCATCAATTCCCTCCAAATGTGTTTTGAGATCTGACTTTTTGTTGTTGTTTTTTACATGAGAACCCGTTAGCCAATCAGAACTCTTGTACGTGCACAGATAGAGCCCTAGTGGGCCTCAAGCTCCTCCCCTTTTGCCCTGGATGAGTAAAGATCTGTTAAAGACACTTTTTTCATTCTTCAGTATTTAAGAATAAAAGTTTCTCTTTCTGTCATCAAGTCCCACAAATGAGTTTTAATATCTGACGGGCATTTATTTGAGTTCTTGTGAGAATTTCTCCCCGACGCTCACGATTAGAGAATAGAGAGAGAGAAGAGAGAGGAGAGAGAGAGAGAGGAGAGAGAGACAGGAGAGAGGGAGAAGAGAGAGGAGAGAGAGGAGAGAGAGAGAGAGGAGAGAATAAAGAGGAGAGGGAGAAGAGAGGAGAGGGAGAAGAGAGGAGAGAGGAGAGAGAGAGGAGAGAGAAGAGAGGAGAGAGAGAGGAGAGGGAGAGAGAAGAGGAGAGGAGAAGAGAGAGAGAAGAGAGAGGAGAGAGAGAAGAGAGGAGAGGAGAGAGAATAAAGAGGAGAGGGAGAAGAGAGAGGAGAGAGAAGAAAGAGGAGAGAGAGAGATTGATTGTCTAGGTGTCTTTATTTTCCATTCATTCAGGTTACAGTTATACTGTTCATCAAAAATAAACTTACCAAACTAAATCATGCAAATACAAAAAGCATTTGTAAAGAAAACAACTCATAAGTTAAAGAACAGAGCCTCTCCTGACTGAACACAGGACGTCCTTTATGCCCAACAGGTCACACACTTCTGTTTTGTTGGTCAGTAAAAACCAAACTCCACCCTGAGCCGGCGGTCAGGAGCCCCGTCAGACTCTTCTGACCCGGCACCTCGGACGCGGTTTTTCTGGATTTCCAAATTGCCAGCTTGGCCATCCCTGAGAGGAAATTAATTAGTGTATGCACACTTTTGTTTTTAGGGGAATAATTCGGACCATAAATAAAAAGGCGGAAAGAGAAAGTTCCCCTAAGCCCTGACACCACGCTGCAGGCGGCTGAACAGTGTGGTCAGTCTGGAGCGCTCCACAAACAGATGTGGATGGTTTCTGGCTGAGAGCAGAACGGACGTCTCCTGAGCCAGGATCACGGTGCACCAGATACCGGTTTGTAGCTATGGCCCCATGGACAATCCTCCACTGGAGGTCTCCTGTCCTTTTGTCCACAGGGGGTTTGTAGGGACCGCCAACTGCCCCCTGGGGAGGTTCCTCTGCCAAAGGAACCGGTCCACTTCGACCCCTTCACACCCTCCAGAGAGCGCGAGTTGGAAACCTTCACAGCGATCTGGTACACCGCTTTCCTCCCCAGAGACTCAAACCCCCAACTGGGGTGTCTTCAGGGACAGCAGGATGTCCTCCTCCTCCTTCCACTGTCCAACCGCCGGACAGACCACAGACCTCCTCTACCAGAGGCACAGACCACAGACCTCCTCTACCAGAGGCACAGACCTCCTCTACCAGAGGCACAGACCTACCAGAGACCACAGACCTCTACCAGAGGCACAGACCTCCTCTACCAGAGGCACATACCTCCTCTACCAGAGGCACAGACCTCCTCTACCAGAGGCACAGACCTCCTCTACCAGAGGCACAGACCTCCTCTACCAGCCTGAGCAGCAGCCTGCTGGACCGGATGTTGCTTCGCTCCGCGAGCTGAGGGATGGAGGTCTTCATGAGATGACCCAGCTTCACACAGCCGGCCTCTCTCAGTCTACATCTCAGGCTGACGGACGTCAGGGCTTGAGACGAGATGTAGCTGCTCCCAAATAGTGGCTCCTCAAAGAGCCACCTCCCTGGTGTCTCCACAGCTCTCCTGTGGACTGTAACAACCTGCCATGCCTGTAGGACAGACTGGTGACCGGCGTCAGGCCAGTCAGATCCACAGACTGGGGCTGCAGCAGGAACAGGTGTTGATCGTACCCTAACCCTAACCCAGGAACAGGTGTTGATCGTACCCTAACCCTAACCCAGGAACAGGTGTTGATCGTACCCTAACCCAGGAACAGGTGTTGATCGTACCCTAACCCTAACCCAGGAACAGGTGTTGATCGTACCCTAACCCTAACCCAGGAACAGGTGTTGATCGTACCCTAACCCTAACCCAGGAACAGGTGTTGATCGTACCCTAACCCTAACCCAGGAACAGGTGTTGATCGTACCCTAACCCTAACCCAGGAACAGGTGTTGATCGTACCCTAACCCTAACCCAGGAACAGGTGTTGATCGTACCCTAACCCTAACCCAGGAACAGGTGTAGATCGTACCTAACCTAACCCAGGAACAGGTGTTGATCGTACCCTAACCCTAACCCAGGAACAGGTGTTGATCGTACCCTAACCCTAACCCTAACCCAGGAACAGGTGTTGATCGTACCCTAACCCTAACCCAGGAACAGGTGTTGATCGTACCCTAACCCTAACCCAGGAACAGGTGTTGATCGTACCCTAACCCTAACCCAGGAACAGGTGTTGATCGTACCCTAACCCTAACCCAGGAACAGGTGTTGATCGTACCCTAACCCTAACCCAGGAACAGGTGTTGATCGTACCCTAACCCTAGAATTGTTGTACTTGTGAACTTTACTTCTAAACTTTGATAATAAAATACTTGCTGCCTTGCAGTCTTGAAACTTAAATCCCCGCCTCGTGCTCTTCCTCTTCATCGATCGATCCACCTGAAGAGGCCCAGAGAGAGAGCCGCGAAGCAGCACGGGCAGCCCTCGAGGTAAGTTCTGAGCTACGTCCCACGGCCACATCTAACTGACTTTAGAACCCAGGGCACATACTGATACCAACACCTCACGCTGTATGGTAGTGTGTTTGTTGTTTGCTCATCTGTACTGGGAGAGATAGAATAGAATCTGGGAGACCTCCTTCTCTCGGCCGGAGCCGTGGTGGGTTCTGTTCGCCGACGAGAGGGGCTCGTGGGTATACACGTGTATATATAGGGCCGCGTAGACCTATAGAGATGTTGTATGTGAGTACCTATGGATGTGTGTGTATCTGAGAGTCCCCGTTGTGGACTTTGTCATAAATTTACCTATTAATAAAATAAATAATAATTCTCCACCTGACCACTGATCGAGCTTTGTACACTCGAGTGGGTCTGGATTGAGAACGTTTTGTTAAATTACATGCCCAGTGTTCCTCTCCGCGGAGATTGTCTCTGAACAATCCTCTGGGGTGTCGCGCCGATCCGAGCAGCTACCCGCTGAGACGGTGCACGCGCGTCGCTCATCAGGTCCGAACGGTCGCAGGATCACATAGAGCGAGACTTCGATCTCCGCCTCCCTCCCCCTTAGCACGGCCCTAGCTCTCGCTCGAGGGTTTCCAGTGTAGGGTACCGTTAGGCCGGGGTGACCGTCTGACGAGAGGCCGGGCCTCGTGACCCGTGACCCGTGTCCTCTCTGGTACGTAGGTTGTCCGCGCGCGGTGAAGCGCTGCGCCTGTCGTTAATAGAGCATGTTTAATCCTAACCAGTAATCTCCCCCTCCCTCTCCTCTCCTCTCCTCATCCTTGCACCCTGCTCCTCTCCTCGGAGTCCCCCCTCCCTCCCCGCAGCCCGTCCTGTCCCTACTCGCTGCTCCCCTCTCCTTTCCTCTCCTCTCTTCTCCTTCCCTGTCTCTATTCCTTTCCCCCACACAGGATAATGATTATCAACCGCGTCACCTTGTCTTCCTCCTCCTCTACCTCGGGACGCTAGAGCTTGTGCACGGGTGTTGACATTATTCTATACTTTAACCAACGAGCGGCCAAGCCGGTTGTCTTTCCTTTTTCCTCGACCCGGGAACGGTAGATATTGCTTGAGACGCTCAACAGTGCGAGCCCTGGTTTGGAGCATACATGTTAATAAAAACAAATGGGATGCTCTGTATGACGGCTCTGACCACCAGAGCTCTTCCCTTCGCCATCTCTGTGGAGGAGAGGATGTTAACATCCAGCCCAGGTGCGAACAGAACGGCTACACCTGCAGACAGGTTGGTCCCATGAGACAGGACATACTGGCCCCTCCACCACAAACCCCAGTCTACCTCATTGTGCTGGTCACTGTGTGTTTCCTGCAAGAAAACAATATCAAGTCTTTTTTGTTTAAACATTTCTTCTGTGACCGCTCTTTTCTCTCGGCCCCTTCCACCATTAATGTTCAAAGAACCAACCCTCACCGTGTGCATTGAAATATGAAAGGAAACGTGAAATAGAAAGTCAACAGTACAAGAAAACTCAAGTGCAGCACATCCATGACGTTCACCTAGTTCTCCTTTTTTTGGAGCCCTTCTTCTCCTTCAGCTGCTTCCTGATAGCAGTCATGTGTTTTTTGAAACAGTAGCGCTTCTTTTCATCTAGTCTCCATGCCAACCTTTTTTTGTATTATTAACACACTTTTCATGAACTTAGTGGCATCTGGAAAATGCTCTAAAACATCCACAGACTGCCCAAAGTTCTGATCTAGGAAGTTATTGATGTCCTCCAGCTTATAGAGCTCTCCATCGTAAGCCTGGACCCGGTGGCAGAGGCAGAGGCAGAGTCAGAGTCAGACTCGTCCTCCATCTCCTCCTCCACCACACAAGCTTCTCCTCTCTCCTACACCACCACACAAGCCTCTCCTCCCTCCTCCTCCACCACACAAGCTTCTCCTCTCTCCTCCTCCACCACACAAGCTTCTCCTCTCTCCTCCTCCACCACACAGGCCTCTCCTCCCTCCTCCTCCACCACACAAGCTTCTCCTCTCTCCTCCACCACCACACAGGCCTCTCCTCCCTCCTCCTCCACCACACAAGCTTCTCCTCTCTCCTCCACCACCACACAGGCCTCTCCTGCCTCCTCCGGGCCAGCAGTCTGACTCTGGTGGGGTTCAGCTGGCGGCCCGTTGCTGCTGCCTGCTGCACTTTGCTTCCTCTCTTCTCCTCTCAGTGCTACCTTCACTTTCTTTACTTTTGGTCCCTTTTCCTTCCTCCCTTCCTTTGCTCGTGTCAGTGCTTCCTCCACCTTTTTCCCTCCTGTTTCTACACTTTCTTTCCTCACTTCCTCTGCTCCTGTCAGTAATTCATCCCCCTGTTTCCCCTCCCCTGTCATTCAGAACAGCTGAGTTCTCCTCATTCACATTTTCTTCAACTGCACTCTGCCTCTCCTCCGCCCCAGTGGGCGGAGCCCCCGCGGCCCCACCCTCCGAAGCACCGTCTCCGCCGCTACTCGGCGGAGCGGCGGAGGCCCCGCCCACCGGGCCGGCGGCCCCGCCCACCGTGCCGCGGACCCCAGGCACTTGGGTTGCCCTCCGGCCGGCTCGTGAGGACAGCCGTTGCGCTTGTGCCCCACTCCCCCGCACCTAAAGCACTTCATGCTACCCGTGCTAGCATATAGCATGTAGCACCGGGCCCCGTGCTTCTCTCTGAAGGAGATCTCCAGCGTCTGAGACGGGCAATTAAGGAACATCAACACCTGCCTGCGGAAGGATTTCACGTGTTTGAGTTTGGCGTGTCTGCACCCCAGACCGATCGTTGTGAAGCCGCTCGCGAGCTTCCCAAAGTGCTGCAGCTCGCGCTTCAACACGGAGTCGAGTATAAACACCGTGACCCGGGCGGTCGGCACCGTCAGCGGGGACACCTGCAGGTACGCGGCGCTCACCGTGATGCCTCTCGACATCAGCGCGGACACGAAGCGCTCCTCGGTGAAGAACACCAGCAGCCCTCGGTTCAACCTGGAGGCGTCGGAGATGTTCTTGTGTCCGACAACATCTCCCACCGCCAGGAGAACCTCCTCTACCGGAGCACCTGCGTCGGACTCAATCCGGATGCCATGCTCCGGAGACGGCGTCTCAGAGGACGCCATCTCACACCATAAACACGGTTATCTCTCCACAAAACACCAATAAACCCCCAACAAACCAACAAATATACACCAGAAACACAACAACTCTCCCACAGTGAAATATGAAACAATAAAAAAATTGAAAAGTTGAGAAAAGTCACCAAACATTTGCACAGTGTTTTTAAAAATCAGGTTGTTTAAAATCAAATTCAAACAAAAACAACAATATTAAAACAAAAATAAAACATGTTTTACCGAATAAAAGGTGGCGCAAACACCAGCTCCTCCTCCACCACCGAGCAAACAATACCGTTAAAACACCACCTCTGTTTAAAAGCATCCAGGTCTCCAATGTGTTTGTAAAACCTGAACTCCAGCCAGAGTCTGGCTCTGATGTTGCAGAGCCACACTGCCCCGGCCTCCGTCCCCTCTCTGTTCTCCACCCGGCCTCCGTCCCCTCTCTGTTCTCCACCCGGCCTCCGTCCCCTCTCTGTTCTCCACCCGGCCTCCGTCCCCTCTCTGTTCTCCACCCGGCCTCCGTCCCCTCTCTGTTCTCCACCCGGCCTCCGTCCCCTCTCTGTTCTCCACCCGGCCTCCGTCCCCTCTCTGTTCTCCACCTGGCCTCCGTCCCCTCTCTGTTATCCACCCGGCCTCCGTCCCCTCTCTGTTCTCCACCCGGGACTTCCTGGTTAAATATATGGCCATCTTAGCTTCTCCTGAGAAGAAGTTTAGGAGCTGCCACTTTTGCCCCACTGCCTCCACCAGCTGCTGCAGGCAGAAAGTCTTTGTTCGCAACAGCGCCCCCGTTAGTCCAGGGGTGGCGCTGCTGCTTATGTCCATTCTTGCTCTGTAGATTAAAGGTTCTCTCAACAACCAGAACAGAGATTCAGACTGTGGGCACCTTTCATGATTTAAAAAGGGCCCACGACTTAAAAACACCCTGATAAAAAGGAGGCAGCCCACTTAACTTTAAAAAACTGGAGTCTATTAAAAACAGAGCAGTATCCAGCCCCAGGTGGTCAGCACGTCTGAGGATGCAGCTGGCCACGTCTCGCCACACTCAAACCCCGGACACGTTAAAAACCTCTGAATAAACTAATCTAAAAGTGGCTGTCCGGCTGGCCAGGTGGACAAGGCCCTGCCCCGCCCCTCTCTGGCTAAAAACAGCCCCCCCTGTGGCACCCAGTGTAGACCCTCCCAAAAGAAGTCCACCATCTTCTTCTGAGGGAGGGTCTAAACACGTTAGCCGGTGCCACAGTTGGGACGCGATAAGATTGTTTAAAACCAGCACTCTACCTTTAAAAGACATCTGGGGGAGCAGCCACTTCCACTTGGAAAGCTTCCCTTCTATCTTTTCTGTGACGCCCTCCCAGTTCTTCTGGACCATGTTTTTTTCCCCGAGATATATTCCTAAATATTTAAAACCGTCCTTCTGCCACACCAGGTTCTGGGGAAGAACCGGGAGGCCGCCACGCCACTCCCCCACAGCGAGGGCTTCGCTTTTTCTCCAGTTCACCCTCGCTGATGATGCCGTGCTAAAATCCTGTACAATGTGGTTTAAAAGCTCTACATCTTTTTGTTTTTTAATAAAAACAATGATATCGTCGGCATATGCCGATAAAATCATTTTTTTATTAAAACCAGGTAAAACTAGACCATGCAGGCTAGAGCGTATCTTGATGAGGAGGGGCTCGAGGGAGAGTGCGTAGAGCATCCCGGACAGAGCACAGCCCTGCCGGACCCCTCTACCCACTCTAAAAGGAGCACACAGCCTGCCGTTTATCTTCAGCACACTCTCAACATCACTGTACATCACCTTGATCTGGGCTATGAAACCAGCACTGAACCCAAACTTCCCCAGAACTTTCCAGAGGAAGCCGTGCTCAACGCGGTCAAAAGCCTTTTCCTGGTCTAGAGAAATCAGACCAGTGTCAATACCCAATGAGCTGGAGACCTCCAAAACGTCCCGAATGAGGTGGACGTTGTCCACCATGGACCTGCCGGGGACGCAGTAGGTCTGGTCCCGGTGGAGGACCTGCTATTGAAGCCTCCTGGGCATCCATAACACCTCAGCAATGCCACAGGCTGATTGCCTCCATGCCACGCCGCATTGATGCAGTCATCCGTGCCAAAGGATTCCCAACAAGTCCTGAGTGCATTAATGGACATTTACAATGTTTGATTTGGTTTTGCTGTTATAAATGTTTTTTTTTAATTGGTCTGAGGAAATATTTTAATATTTAGAGATAGAATATTTGAGTTTTCTTAAGCTATAAGCCATAATCAGCAATATTAAAAGAATAAAAGGCTTGCAATATTTCAGTTGATTTGTAATGAATCCAGAATGCATGACCTTCAGTCCTGGAGGCTCCGCCCCTCATGGAGACCGAAGACTTTCCTCTTGATGGTCTGATAGTTAGACCTGAACCAGACCTAGAGGTGCTGCTAGAGGCTGAGAGGAGGGGGGACGCTAGGATACACTGAGCGGGCGACGTGGAGTCTTGTTTGAAGCTGCTGGCTAAGGATGAGCGTAGGTACAGTCAGATTGTAATACATGCCGGTGGTAACGACGCCCGAGCCCGTAGGTCGGAGGTCAGTCAGATGAATGTGGAGTCGGTGTGTGCTTATGCCAAGACGTTGTCGGACACAGTAGTTTTCTCTGGCCCTCTCCCAAATTTGCAAACTGACGAATTATATAGCCGTATGTCGTCTTTCAACCGCTGGCTGTGGAAGTGGTGCCCAGCGAATCAGGTGGGCTACGTAGACAACTGGAAGACTTTCTGGGGAAAACCTGATCTGATGAGGAGGGACGGCGTCCATCCCACGTTGGAAGGAGCGCGTCTCATTTCTGCGAATATGACCACGTTGATCACCGTATCCATGACAACCCAGGGTTCAGATCAGGAACCGGGAGCAGAGTTGTAGTTTAACACCCTTCTCTGCTCTTCTTGTCAAGCAGTTACCCATCCATTACTCTAGAATAGAGACTATATATATATATATATATATATATATATATATATATATGCAGTTACCCATCCATTACTCTAGAATAGAGACTGTGAAGACTGTGTCTGTCCCACTGCCACTTAAATTAAATAAATCTAAAGTAAACACAAGAGGAGTCGTACACTATAACCTTATACAAGTTAACACCATTATTTCAGCAGTGCAACAAAACAGGACTATTAAATGTGGTCTCTTAAATATTAGATCTCTGTCATCTAAAGCTGTGTTACTAAATGATTTAATAACAGATAATCACATTGATCCATGTTGTCTAACTGAAACCTGGCTGCGCCATGAAGCATATGTCTGCCTAAATGAGTCGACTCCTCCAAGTCATGTTAATACTCACATTCCTCGAGACACCGGTCGAGGAGGTGGAGTAGCAGCCATCTTTGACTCCAGCCTTTTAATAAATCCTAAACCTAAATTAAACTACGACTCATTTGAAAGCCTTGTTCTTAGTCTTTCATCCAACCTGGAAAACATTACAGCCGATTCTATTTGTGATTCTGTACCGGCCACCCGGTCCATATTCAGAGTTTATATCAGAACGTTCAGAGTTTATATCAAGTTTGGTTCTTAAAACTGATAAAGTTATTATTGTAGGAGATTTTAATATTCATGTGGATGTTGATAATGATGGCCTAGGTACTGCATTCATCTCATTGTTGGACTCGATCGGCTTTCGTCAGAGAGTACAGAAACCCACTCACAGCTTTGGCCACACGCTTGATCTTGTTCTTACATATGGCGTTGACCTTGAGCATCTGAAGGTCTTCCCACAGAATCCTCTTCTGTCAGACCACAGCCTTATAACTTTTGAGTTTATACTACCGGAGTGTACACCGTTAGTCAAAAGTTGTCTAACTGACAGTGCTGTAGCTAAATTTAAAGAAGCGATTCCTTCTGCACTTGATTCAATACCATGTCTCATATAACAGAGGACTCCTGGTCTAACTCTAGTCCAGGTCTCATATAACAGAGGACTCCTGGTCTAACTTTAGTCCGTCCCAGATTGATCATCTTGTTGATAGTGCCACAGGCTCACTGAGAATGACACTGGACTCGATAGTCCCTCTGAAGAAGAAGAGGGTGAGGAAGAGGAGGTTTGCTCCCTGGTATAACCCTCAGACCCGCACATTAAAGCAAACGTCACGAAAGCTTGAAAGCATTTGGCGTTCAACTAATCGGGAAGAATCCCGCTTAGTTTGGCGAGATAGTCTTAAAACTTCTAAGAAGGCCCTCCGTAATGCCAGAGCAGAATATTACTCATCAGTAATAGAGAAGAATAAGAACAACCCTAGGTTTCTCTTTAGCACTGTAGCCAGGCTGACAGAGAGTCACAGCTCTGTGGAGCCCAGTATTCCTATAGACCTCAGTAGTAATGACTTTATGAACTTCTTTAATGAGAAGATTTTAACTATTAGGGACAAGATTAATAATCTCTTGCCCTTAACCAGTGCCAATCTGTCCTCAAGTGGAATGGCTTTGGAAACCGCTGTATGTCCTGGTATATATTTAGATGGCTTCTCTCCCATCAACCGTGACCAATTATCTTCAATGGTTTCTACTTCTAACACGTCTACCTGTCTCTAGACCCCGTCTACCTGTCTCTAGACCCTGTCTACCTGTCTCTTGGACCCTATCCCGACTAGGCTGCTTAAAGACGTGTTTGCCTTTAATTGGCAGCTCTCTTTTGGATATTATCAGTGTATCTTTGTTAACAGGCCACGTACCACATTCCTTCAAAGTAGCTGTAATTAAACCTCTCCTGAAGAAGCTGCTCTGGATCCAGAGGTTTTGGCTAACTACAGACCGATCTCTAACCTCCCCTTCCTCTCTAAGATCCTTGAGAAAGTTTCTACATCAGAATAGTTTATTTGAAGAGTTTCAGTCAGGATTTAGAAAACACCACAGAGACAGCACTGGTGAAGATTACCAATGACCTCTTAATGGCAGCAGATAAAGGACTCATCTCTGTACTGGTCTTGTTAGACCTTAGTGCTGATAGAGGACTCCTCTCTGTACTGGTCTTGTTAGACCTTAGTGCTGATAGAGGACTCCTCTCTGTACTGGTCTTGTTAGACCTTAATGCTGCATTCGACACCATTGACCATAACATCCTATTACAGAGACTGGAGCAGTCGATTGGTATTTCAGGCACCGCCCTAAGTTGGTTTAAATCCTATTTATCAGATGGATCTCAGTTTGTATTTGTAAACGATGAAGCCTCGATGACCACCAACGTTAGTCACGGAGTTCCACAAGGTTCTGTGCTTGGACCAATTCTATTTACCTTATACATGCTTCCTTTGGGCAATATTATCAGGAAACACTCTATAAACTTTCATTGTTATGCAGATGATACTCAACTATATCTATCGATAAAACCAGAGGAGACTAACCAACTCACTAAAATTCAAGCATGTCTTAGTGACATAAAAACATGGATGACCGGCAACTTCTTGATGTTAAACTCAGACAAAACGAAGTAATTCTACTCGGCCCTGAGCACCTCAGAGATCAATTATCTGGTGATGTGATTTCTGTAGATGGCATTACTCTAGCATCAACACCACTGTAAAGAATCTCTGTTATCTTTGATGGGGACTTGTCCTTTAACTCCCACATAAAGCAAATCTCAAGGACTGCATTCTTCCATCTACGTAATATTTCAAAAATCAGGCACATCTTGTCTCAAAAAGATGCAGAGAAATTGGTTCACGCGTTCGTTACTTCGAGACTGGATTGCAACTCCATATTATCAGGCTGCTCTATAAGTCTCTTAGGTCAACTCCTTATGATCAGGCTGCTCTATAAGTCTCTTAGGTGAACTCCTTATTATCAGGCTGCACTATAAGTCTCTTAGGTCAACTCCTTATTATCAGGCTGCACTATAAGTCTCTTAGGTCAACTCCTTATTATCAGGCTGCTCTATAAGTCTCTTAGGTCAACTCCTTATTATCAGGCTGCACTAATAAGTCTCTTAGGTCAACTCCTTATGATCAGGCTGCTCTATAAGTCTCTTAGGTGAACTCCTTATTATCAGGCTGCACTATAAGTCTCTTAGGTCAACTCCTTATTATCAGGCTGCACTATAAGTCTCTTAGGTCAACTCCTTATTATCAGGCTGCTCTATAAGTCTCTTAGGTCCCTCCAGTTGATCCAGAATGCTGCAGCTCGTGTTCTCACTAAACTAAGAAAAGAGATCACATGACTCCTGCACTAGCTGCTCTGCACTGGCTCCCTGTAACATCAAGAATCACTTTTAAAATTCTTCTCTTAACTTACAAAGTTAAGTTATGCTCCATCATATCTTAAGGAGCTTGTAGTACCGTATCGCCCCACCAGAGAGCTGCTCACTAAATGCGGGGCTACTTGTAGTTCCGAGAGTCTTAGAATGTAAAATGGGAGCCAGAGCCTTTAGTTATCAAGCTCCTCTTTTATGGAACCAGCTCCACCTTCAGTCCTGGAGGCAGACACAGTCACCACCTTCAAGAGTAGACTGAAGACTTTCCTCTTTGACAGAGCTGATAGTCAGGGCTGAGTCAGGTTCACCTGGTCCACACCTGGAGATGCTGCTAGAGGCTGATAGCTGCTGGGGACCTTTAGGATGCACTGAGCACCTCTCTCCTCTTCTCTTTCTCCTATGGATGAATCTTCATCTCTCCATCACACATGACTAACTCTGCTTCTCCCCGGAGTCCTTCTGACTTCACGTCTCATGGGGTCATGTGACCCTCGGAGACGGCATAGATCCATCTGCTGATGGACCATCCATGGTTGGATCGTGAGTTCCTGACACCAGCTGTGCCGCTGCCCTGCTGGGACTCCGCCCACTGTAGAGACTCCGCCCACTGCTGGGACTCCGCCCACTCCTGCACTTGGGAGGTCTCCAAACTCTCCATCGTGGAATATGCCTAAATATGAACTATTGATAAACTCTGTCAGATTCCCTGAATGTATTTTAACTCTAAATCTGTCTTCTGGTCACATGACCTCTATTGTTCTGTCCACCTGGAGAGGATCCTCCTCTGTTCTCTCCTGAAGGTTTCTTCCCTTTTCCCCCTGAAGGGTTATTTGGGAGTTTTTCCTGGTCCGATGTGAGGTCAAAGGTCAAAGGTCAGGATGTCTATGTGTACAGATTGTAAAGCACTCTGAGACCAATTAGTAATTTGTGAAACTGGGCTATACAAATAAACTGAATTGAATTGAATTGAGCTCCTCTCTCCTCTCCTCTCTCCTTATGGATGTTTAGAATACACTGAGCTCCTCTCTCCTTATTGATGTTTAGGATACACTGAGCTCCTCTCTCCTCTCCTCTCTCCTCTCGACGCTTAGTATACACTGAGCTCCTCTCTCCTCTCGTGTCTCCTTATGGACGTTTAGGATACACTGAGCTCCTCTCTCCTCTCTCCTTATGGATGCTTAGGATACACTGAGCTCCTCTCTCCTCTCCTCTCTCCTTATGGATGTTTAGGATACACTGAGCTCCTCTCCTCTCTCCTTATGGACGTTTAGGATACACTGAGCTCCTCTCCTCTCTCCTTATGGACGCTTAGGATACAATGAGCTCCTCTCTCACGTTTAGGATACACTGAGCTCCTCTCTCCTCTCTCCATATGGACGTTGAGGATACACTGAGCTCCTCTCTCCTTATGGACATTTAGGATACACTGAGCTCCTCTCTCCTCTCTCCTTATGGATGCTTAGGATACACTGAGCTCCTCTCTCCTCTCCTCTCTCCTTATGGACGTTTAGGATACACTGAGCTCCTCTCTCCTCTCTCCTTATGGATGCTTAGGATACACTGAGCTCCTCTCTCCTCTCCTCTCTCCTTATGGATGTTTAGGATACACTGAGCTCCTCTCCTCTCTCCTTATGGACGTTTAGGATACACTGAGCTCCTCTCCTCTCTCCTTATGGACGCTTAGGATACAATGAGCTCCTCTCTCTCACGTTTAGGATACACTGAGCTCCTCTCTCCATATGGACGTTGAGGATACACTGAGCTCCTCTCTCCTTATGGATTTTTTAGGATACACTGAGCTCCTCTCCTCTCTCCTTATGGATTTTTTAGGATACACTGAGCTCCTCTCTCCTCTCCTCTTTCCTCATGGACGTTTAGGATACACTGAGCTCCTCTCCTCTCTCCTTATGGACGTTTAGGATACACTGAGCTCCTCTCTCCTTATGGATGAATGTCCCGTTCTGTTTCCGTTGTCAGGACAACAGAAGATGCTCCTCTGCGTGACGTCTCATTCTATGTGAAGTACACTCGAGTCAGTTGAAAGTTTTAATTCACGTTACACCTCTTCTCATTATGCGTGATAATATATACAAACATGTGCATCAGCAGTACAAGACGATGTGGAGCGACAGCACACAGAGCGACAGAGCGACACAGAGCGACACAGAGCCACACGAAACATGGAGCCAAAGGCGTGAGGAGCCGTCTGCTGCCTTCTGGTGGTACGAGTACGAAGACAGCAGTCTGCTCTGTCCCGTCTGCTCTGTCTGCTCTGTCTGCAGCTCAGTCAAATGATGACCCGCATGCAGCCGTCCTGAAGGGACACCCATCAACCCCACCTGTCAAACTAACACGGCGGACGCTCCGGCGGACGCAGCAGTGCTCAATAACCGGGACCAGGCCAGACGTCTGGTCCTCCAGGAGGAAGACATTCCCACTCAGATGAAGACGAGATGAACCCGGCTGACTGAAGAGCGTCTCTCTGTCTCGTGAACCGCGAGACACGTCCAACAGGAGGCCGGTCCACTGGTACTGGTCCTCACACTGGTGAGGGGGGCCGAGGGGGAAAGGGGGGGACAGAGGAGGACAGAGGGGGACTCGCTGCACAGGCCAGAGGTCACGGGGTCACGCCCTCCTGACCCTCAGGACACCGTCAGCCACCAGCTGTGGTCGTATCGTCATCAGAGGAGGACGTTAAGACATTTAATGACATCAATACTTTGACAGAACAATGAGACACATGAGCGTCAGACTGGGGGACGAGCTGGAGACTCCATCAGCAGCAGGTGGAGACTCCATCAGCAGCAGGTGGAGAGACTCCATCAGCAGCAGGTGGAGACTCCATCAGCAGCAGGTGGAGAGACTCCATCAGCAGCAGTGGAGACTCCATCAGCAGCAGGTGGAGACTCCATCAGCAGCAGGTGGAGACTCCATCAGCAGCAGTGGAGACTCCATCAGCAGCAGGTGGAGACTCCATCAGCAGCAGGTGGAGAGACTCCATCAGCAGCAGGTGGAGACTCCATCAGCAGCAGGTGGAGAGACTCCATCAGCAGCAGGTGGAGAGACTCCATCAGCAGCAGCTGGAGAGACTCCATCAGCAGCAGGTGGAGAGACTCCATCAGCAGCAGCTGGAGAGACTCCATCAGCAGCAGGTGGAGAGACTCCATCAGCAGCAGGTGCAGCAGGTGGAGACTCGTGGTTGCATGTGGGCAGACATAAGAGCGTGACGTCTGGCTCCGCCTCCGCGTTCATTGGCAGAGGGTCAGAGGTCAGAGGGCCCCAGAACACGGCTAAAACATGCTAAGGTCCCGGCGCCTCCTTCCAGGCGGGTGAGCTGGGCGCCACGGGGCCACGCCTCCACAGCCGCGCTCTGGGGGCGGAGCCTGTAGTCCAGAGGCAGGGATCCAGTGATGATGGTGATCCCTGCCCTAGTGGGCGTGGGGGGCCCCCGCGCTGCCCCCCCCGCCCCCCCGCGGCCCCGGGCCCCCCCGGCTGTGGCCCAGGACGCAGTGAGCGCTGCCGCAGCCTTCCTCGTCTCCCTCGTCTCCCTCGTCTCCCTCGCTCTCGGAGGACGACTCTCCGAACTGACGGGGCTTCTCGTAGATGCAGCAGCCTGGAACACAAAGAGGTGCCTTCACTGACCCCGGGAGCCTCCACGCGGTGCCTTCACTGACCCCGGGAGCCTCCACGCGGTGCCTTCACTGACCCCGGGAGCCTCCACGCGGTGCCTTCACTGACCCCGGGAGCCTCCACGCGGTGCCTTCACTGACCCCGGGAGCCTCCACGCGGTGCCTTCACTGACCCCGGGAGCCTCCACGCGGTGCCTTCACTGACCCCGGGAGCCTCCACGCGGTGCCTTCACTGAAACATGTTTCTACATGTTTCATCATGATGAAACATGTAGAAACATGTTCTACCCATTCTACGTGTAGAACATGTTCAGGGAACAGGGCTGTTCAGACGGGAACACAGGGAACAGAGGAACCAGAGACACAGGGCGGAACCAGAGGAACCAGAGGAACACAGGGGAACACAGGGAACACAGGGGAACCAGAGGAACACAGGGGAACAGAGGAACCAGAGGAACACAGGGAACAGAGGAACAGAGGAACCAGAGGAACACAGGGGAACAGAGGAACAGAGGAACACAGGAACAGAGGAACACAGAGGAACACAGGGGAACACAGAGGAACCAGAGGAACACAGTGGAACCAGAGGAACAGAGGACAGAGGAACACAGGGAACAGAGGAACAGAGGAAACACAGGGAACAGAGGAACCAGGGGAACAGAGGAACCAGAGGAACACAGGGGAACAGAGGAACACAGGGGAACAGAGGAACACAGAGGAACACAGGGAACAGAGGAACCAGAGGAACACAGGGGAACAGAGGAACCAGAGGAACACAGAGGAAACAGAGGAACACAGGGGAACAGAGGAACCAGAGGAACCAGAGGAACACAGGGGAACAGAGGAACACAGGGGAACCAGAGGAACACAGGGGAACAGAGGAACCAGAGGAACACAGAGGAACACAGGGGAACAGAGGAACCAGAGGAACACAGGGGAACAGAGGAACACAGGGGAACAGAGGAACACAGAGGAACACAGGGGAACAGAGGAACCAGAGGAACACAGGGGAACAGAGGAACCAGAGGAAGAACACAGGGGAACAGAGGAACCAGAGGAACACAGGGGAACAGAGGAACCAGAGGAACACAGAGGAACACAGGGGAACAGAGGAACCAGAGGAACACAGGAACAGAGGAACCAGAGGAACACAGGGGACAGAGGAACACAGGGGAACACAGGGAACAGAGGGGAACACAGGGGAACACAGGAGAACACAGGGAACAGAGGAACCAGAGGAACACAGGGAACACAGAGGAACAGAGGAACAGAGGAACACAGGACAGAGGAACAGGAACAAGGACAGGGAACACAGAGGAACCAGGGAACAGAGGAACCAGAGGGAACACAGGGGAACAGAGGAACCAGAGGAACACAGAACAGGGAACCAGAGGACACAGGGAACAGGGGAACAGAGGAACCAGAGGAACACAGGGGAACAGAGGAACCAGAGGAACACAGAGGAACACAGGGGAACAGAGGAACCAGAGGAACACAGAGGGAACCAGAGGAGAACACAGGAGAACACAGCGGAACACAGGGAACAGAGAGGAGAACAGAGGAACACAGGGAACACAGAGGAACACAGAGGAACCAGAGGAACACAGGGGAACAGAGGAACACAGGGGAACAGAGGAACCAGAGAGAGGAACAGAGGAACCAGAGGAACACAGGGGAACAGAGGAACACAGGGGAACCAGAGGAACCAGAGGAACACAGGGGAACAGAGGAACCAGAGGAACACAGGGGAACAGAGGAACACAGGGGAACACAGGGAACAGAGGGACACAGGGGAACAGGGGAACACAGGGGAACACAGGGAAACAGAGGAACACAGGGGAACAGAGGAACCAGAGGAACACAGGGGAACAGAGGAACCAGAGGAACACAGGGGAACAGAGGAACCAGAGGAACACAGGGGAACAGAGGAACCAGAGGAACACAGGGGAACAGAGGAACACAGGGGAACAGAGGAACCAGAGGAACACAGGGGAACACAGGGAACAGAGGAACCAGAGGAACACAGAGGAACACAGGAACAGAGGAACCAGAGGAACACAGGGGAACAGAGGAACCAGAGGAACACAGGAGAACACAGGGGAACACAGGAGAACACAGGGGAACACAGGGGAACACAGGAACACAGAGGAACACAGGGGAACACAGGAGAACACAGGGGAACAGAGGAACCAGAGGAACACAGGGGAACAC
Source organism: Liparis tanakae (assembly GCA_036178185.1). Classification (NCBI taxonomy): domain Eukaryota; kingdom Metazoa; phylum Chordata; class Actinopteri; order Perciformes; family Liparidae; genus Liparis; species Liparis tanakae. The sequence goes on from JAYMGU010000029.1 coordinate 182,096, forward strand.
AGAGGAACACAGGGGAACAGAGGAACCAGAGGAACACAGGGGAACAGAGGAACCAGAGGAACACAGGGGAACACAGGGGAACAGAGGAACCAGAGGAACACAGGGGAACAGAGGAACACAGAGGGACCAGAGGAACACAGAGGAACACAGAGGAACACAGGGGAACCAGAGGAACACAGGGGAACACAGGGAACAGAGGAACCAGAGGAACAGAGGAACCAGAGGAACACAGGGGAACAGAGGAACCAGAGGAACACAGGGAACAGGGAACAGAGGAACACAGGGAACAGAGGAACAGAGGAACACAGGGGAACAGAGGAACCAGAGGACAGAGGACACAGAGGAACAGAGACACAGAGAAAGGAGGAACACAGGGAACAGAGGAACCAGAGGAACACAGGGAACAGGACAGGGAACACAGGGGAACACAGGAACCAGAGGACACAGGGAACAGAGAACACAGAGGGAACACAGAGGAACACAGAGGAACACAGGGGAACACAGGACCAGAGACACAGGGAGGACCAGAGGAACACAGGAAACAGAGGAACACAGAGGAACACAGGGGAACCAGAGGAACACAGGGGAACACAGGGAACAGAGGAACCAGAGGAACAGAGGAACCAGAGGAACACAGGGGAACACAGGGGAACACAGAGGAACACAGGGGAACAGAGGAACCAGAGAACACAGGGAACACAGGAGGAACACAGAGGACACAGAACAGAGGAACAGAGGGAACACAGAGGAACACAGGGGACCAGGGGAACACAGGGGAACACAGGGAACACAGAGAGGCAGAACACAGGGAACACAGGGACAGGAACCAGAGGAACACAGGGAACAGGAACAGAGGAGACACAGGGGAACAGAGGAACCAGAGGAACACAGGGGAACACAGAGGAACACAGGGGAACCAGAGGAACAGAGGAACCAGAGGAACACAGGGAACAGAGGAGAACACAGGAGAACACAGGAGAACACAGGGGAACACAGGGGAACACAGGAGAACCAGGGAACACAGGGGAACAGAGGAACAGAGGAACACAGAGACACAGAGGAACACAGGAGGACACAGGGAGACAGAGGAACACAGAGGAACACAGAGGAGAACAGGGAACAGAGGAACACAGAGGAACACAGGAGGAACACAGGGGAAGAACAGAGGAACACAGGAGACACAGGGAACAGAGGAACCAGAGGAACACAGGAGGAACACAGGGAACACAGGAACAGAGGAACAGAGGAACACAGAGGAACACAGGGAACACAGAGGACACAGAGGGACACACAGAGGAACACAGGGGAACACAGGGAACAGAGGAAACAGAGGAACACAGGGGAACAGAACCAGGGAACACAGAGGAACCAGAGGAAACCAGGGGAACAGAGGAACACAGGGGAACACAGGGAACACAGAGGAACACAGGAGGGAACACAGGGAGACACAGGAGAACACAGAGACACAGGGAACACAGGGAGGAACACAGAGGACAGAGACACAGGAGACACAGGGAGAACACAGAGGAACACAGGGGAACAGAGGAACAGAGGAACACAGGAACCAGGAACAGAGGAACACAGGGAACACAGGGGAACACAGGGGAACCAGAGAACAGGGAACACAGGGGGAACACAGGAACACAGGGGAACACAGGAACACAGAGGAGGAACACAGGGGAGACACAGGAACACAGGGAGAACACAGGGAACCAGAGGAACACAGAGGACACACAGGAGGGAACAGAGGAACCAGAGGGAACACAGGGGAACACAGGGGAACAGAGGAACAGGAGGAACACAGAGAGAGAACACAGGGAACACAGAGGACACAGGGGCACAGGGAACACAGAGGGAACACAGGGAGACACAGGGAACACAGGGGAACACAGAGGAACACAGGGGAACACAGAGGAACACAGGAACCAGAGGAACCAGAGGAACACAGGGGAACACAGGCAGAGGAACACAGGGGAACCAGAGGAACAGAGGAACCAGAGGAACCAGAGGAACCAGGGGAACACAGGGGAACACAGGAGGAACACAGGGGAACAGAGGAGAACACAGGAGAACACAGGGGAACACAGGACACAGGGAACACAGGGAGAACAGAGGAACCAGGAACACAGGGGAACACAGGGACAGAACAGGACAGAGAACAGAGGAACAGAGGACCAGGAGACACAGGGGAACACAGGGGAACACAGGAGAACAGAGGGGAACCAGGAACACAGGGAACACAGGAGAACACAGGGGAGAACACAGGGAACCAGGAGGAACAGGAACCAGGGAACACAGGGGAACACAGGGGAACAGAGGAGAACACAGGAGAACACAGGAGAACACAGGGGAACACAGGGGAACACAGGAGAACACAGAGACCAGGAACAGAGGAACACAGGAGGGAACACAGGGGAACACAGGAACAGAGGAACCAGAGGAACACAGGGACAGAGGAACACAGGGGAACACAGGAGAACAGAGGAACCAGAGAACACAGGAAGGACACAGGAGGGAACACAGGAAGAGAACACAGGGGAACAGAGGAACCAGAGGAACACAGGGAGGAGGAACACAGGGGAACACAGGGAGACACAGAGGACCAGAGGAACACAGGGACAGGAACACAGGAGACACAGGAGGAACACAGGAGGAACACAGGGAGAACACAGGAGGAAACAGAGGAACCAGGAACAGGGGAACAGAGACAGGACCACAGGGAACACAGGAACAGGGAACAGAGCAGGAACACAGGGACACAGGGGACACAGGGGAACACAGGGAACAGAGGGGAACACAGGAGAACACAGGGGAAGACAGGAGAACACAGGAGAACACAGGGGAACACAGGGGAACACAGGAGAACAGAGGACAGGAACAGGAGACACAGAGGAACACAGGGGAACAGGAGACACAGGGAGGAACCAGGAACACAGGGAGAACACAGGGGAACAGAGGAGAACACAGGAGAACACAGGAGAACACAGGGAGACACAGGGACAGAGACAGGGAACACAGGAACACAGGGGAAGACAGGAGAACACAGGGGAACACAGGAGAACACAGAGGAACACAGGAGAACAGAGGAACCAGGAACACAGAGGAACACAGGAGAACAGAGGAACCAGGAACACAGGAGAACACAGGGAGGACACAGGAGAACACAGAGGAACACAGGAGAACAGAGGAACCAGGAACACAGGGGAACACAGGAGAACAGAGGAACCAGGAACACAGGGGAACACAGGGGAACAGAGGAACCAGGAACACAGGGGAGAACAGGGAAACCAGGAGACACAGGGAGAACACAGGGGAACACAGGAACACAGGAGAACACAGGGAGACACAGGAGAACAGAGGAACCAGGAACACAGGGAGAACACAGGGGAACACAGGAGAGACAGGGACAGGAACCAGGACACAGGAACAGGGAGGAACACAGGGGAACACAGGGAACAGAGAACCAGGAACACAGGGAGAACACAGGGAGACACAGGAGAACAGACAGAGGAACCAGGAACACAGGAACCACGAACACAGGGGAACACAGGGAGACACAGGAGAACAGAGGAACCAGGAACAGGGAACACAGGAGGAACACAGGGGAACACAGGAGGAACAGAGACACAGGAGGAACAGGAACACAGGAGAACACAGGGAGAACACAGGAGAACAGAGGAACCAGGAACACAGGGGAACACAGGGAACACAGGGAACACAGGGGAACACAGAGGAACACAGGGGACAGAGGAGAACACAGGAGAACACAGGGGAACACAGGAGAACAGAGGAACCAGGAACACAGGGGAACACAGGGGAACACAGGAGAACAGAGGAACCAGGAACACAGGAGAACACAGGGGAACACAGGAGAACAGAGGAACCAGGAACACAGGGGAACACAGGGGAACACAGGAGAACACAGGAGAACAGGGAGACACAGGAGAACAGAGGAACCAGGAACACAGGGGAACACAGGGGAACACAGGAGAACAGAGGAACCAGGAACACAGGGGAACACAGGGGAACACAGGAGAACAGAGGAACCAGGAACACAGGGGAACACAGGGGAACACAGGGGAACACAGGGGAACACAGGAGAACAGAGGAACCAGGAACACAGGAGAACACAGGGGAACACAGGGGAACACAGGAGAACAGAGGAACCAGGAACACAGGGGAACAGGGAACTCACACTTGGAGGACCTCCTCCCCAGGTGCTCGTTGTCCACCGTGTCACTGGACCACTCCACCTTCTTCTCCGTCTTCCTCTTCCTCAGCTTGATGGTTAGGCTCCGCCCCTCCTGCAACACAGGCTGAAGGTGAGCCACACAGCAGGACCAGGACCAGGACCAGGACCAGGACCAGGACCAGGACCAGGACCAGGACCAGGACCAGGACCACACAGCAGGAGCACCTCCTCCAATGAGGGCAGAGCTCAGAGACGCATGGACCAGGAGGAGGCTAGAGGAGACTAGAGGAGGCTAGAGGAGACTATAGGAGGCTAGAGGAGACTAGAGGAGGCTAGAGGAGCCTGGAGGAGGCTGGAGGAGACTAGAGAGAGGAGACTAGAGGAGACTAGAGGAGGCTAGAGGAGCCTGGAGGAGACTAGATGAGGCTGGAGGTGGCTGGAGGAGACTAGAGGAGACTATAGGAGGCTAGAGGAGACTAGAGGAGACTATAGGAGGCTGGAGGAGACTATAGGAGGCTAGAGGAGACTAGAGGAGACTATAGGAGGCTAGAGGAGACTAGAGGAGACTATAGGAGGCTGGAGGAGACTAGATGAGGCTAGAGGAGACTAGAGGAGACTAGAGGAGACTATAGGAGGCTGGAGGAGACTAGAGGAGACTATAGGAGGCTAGAGGAGACTAGAGGAGACTATAGGAGGCTGGAGGAGACTATAGGAGGCTAGAGGAGACTAGAGGAGACTAGAGGAGACTATAGGAGGCTGGAGGAGACTAGAGGAGACTATAGGAGGCTAGAGGAGGCTGGAGGAGACTATATGTGTTATATGTATATGTGTATATGTTATATGTATATGTGTATATGTTATATGTATATGTGTATATGTTATATGTATATGTGTTATATGTATATGTATATTTGTTATATGTATAAATGTTATATGTTATATGTATGTGTTATATGTATATGTGTAAATGTTATATGTATATGTTATATGTATATGTGTATATGTATTAATCTTATATGTTATATGTATATGTGTTATATGTATATGTTACATGTATATGTGTTATATTTATATGTGTATATGTTATATGTATATGTTTTATATGTATATGTGTATATGTATATGTGTTATATGTATTAATCTTATATGTTATATGTATATGTGTTATATGTATATGTGTATATGTTATATGTATGTGTGTTATATGTATATGTGTATATGTTATGACTAGAGGAGACTAGAGGAGACTAGAGAGAGGAGACTATAGGAGACTAGAGGAGGCTAGAGGAGACTATAGGAGACTAGAGGAGGCTAGAGGAGACTAGAGGAGGCTAGAGGAGACTAGAGGAGACTAGAGAGAGGAGACTAGAGGAGACTAGAGAGAGGAGACTAGAGGAGGCTAGAGGAGACTAGAGGAGGCTAGAGGAGACTAGAGGAGGCTGGAGGAGACTAGAGGAGACTAGAGGAGACTAGAGGAGACTAGAGGAGGCTGGAGGAGACTAGAGAGAGGAGACTAGAGGAGACTAGAGAGAGGAGACTAGAGGAGACTAGAGGAGACTAGAGGAGACTAGAGGAGGCTGGAGGAGGCTGGAGGAGACTAGAGAGAGGAGACTAGAGGAGACTAGAGAGAGGAGACTAGAGGAGACTAGAGGAGGCTGGAGGAGACTATATGTGTTATATGTATATATGTATATGTTATATGTATATGTGTATATGTTATATGTATATGTATATGTGTATATGTATTAATCTTATATGTTATATGTATATGTGTTATATGTATATGTTACATGTACATGTGTTATATGTATATGTGTATATGTTATATGTATATGTTTTATATGTATATGTGTATATGTATATGTGTTATATGTATTAATCTTATATGTTATATGTATATGTGTTATATGTATATGTGTATATGTTATATGTATGTGTGTTATATGTATATGTGTATATGTTATATGTATATGTGTTATATGTATATGTGTATATGTATATGTGTTATATGTATTAATCTTATATGTGTATATGTATATGTGTATATGTTATATGTATGTGTGTTATATGTATATGTGTATATGTTATATGTATACGTGTTATATGTATATGTGTATATGTATATGTGTTATATGTATTAATCTTATATGTTATATGTATATGTGTTATATGTATATGTGTATATGTTATATGTACAACCACGATCATTCTACTGCATGAGTCCATCCAGGCGAACTGGAGGAGCCACATGTTATTAAGAACCACGGACATGACGTCATCTCTTTCTAATGGTCCACAGTGACGTCACGCCTCTACAGGTCCGGTGGGCCCTGACGGGTCGGGGCGCCGCAGCGCGTCGTGCACCGAGTGTCTGACGGGACTGACCGAGTCAGCCGTTACCGGGAGGCCTCCCGGTCCTTCCCGGTCCTCCCGGTCCTCCCGGTCCTCCCGGTCCTTCCCGGTCCTCCCGGTCCTCCCGGTCCTCCCGGTCCTCCCGGTCCCTCCCGGTCCTCCCGGTCCCTCCCGGTCCTCCCGGTCCCTCTGCTTACCTGCTGGGCCGGCGGCGTGCTGGCCGGAACGGTCTCCGTTACCGTCTCGCTCGACGTCCCGGGAGCCTCCGCCATCCCTGAGCTGCTCGCGACGTTAGCTTCAAACTACCGGAGGGAGCGGGAGCGGCGGGTCGAGAGCTCGCGCTGCAAGGACTGACGGACCGACGGACCGACGGAAGAGGGCCGCGCGCACCGCGCGTCAAGCTGCGCAGCTGCGGCAGCTCAACCGGAAGTCACCGCTTTTTAGGTCAAAGCGCGTGACCCCTCTGGGAGGCACGTGCTCGCGTTAACGCGACACAGTGACGTCACCCCTCGCTACGAGAGAACACGTATCCAACACAGGAGCGCGCGCCCCGTTAACGGTGCATGTCGCGTTGCCGGTGTTCCCACCGGGGCTTTTATTCTGACACGCCGGCCGGATGCTTCGGCCTGTCGGCAGCGCGTGAGGGGAAGACGTTTCCAGACGGACCGCGGCTACTTCCGGTTGTCCGTGAAACGTAATCCGTCCGTCAAAACAACTTATTCCACCAGAGTGACTCGGAATGATGTTATTCCACAACGCGATGCAACGGGAACAGAGGACCGACACCTCCCGGGGGACACTCGAGTCCTGAAAGCGAAGGAAGCACCGGGAGGAGCAGCAGGAGGAGCAGGAGGAGGAGGAGCAGCAGGAGGAGGAGCAGCAGGAGGAGCAGCAGGAGGTCACCGGCAGCTCCCCCCAGCTCCCGCAGTGAGCCGCTCAGCATGTGGAGGGCTGCACGAGCCCCGAGCTGGAGGCCGACGGCCAGGCTCTGCTCCAACAAGACACCGACCCCCCCCTCCTCCTCCTCCTCCTCCTCTTCTTCCTCCTCCTCCTCCTCTCCACGGCCCCAGGCAGAGAAGCAGCGGCGGAGACGAGAGCGGGAAGAGGCCATCCTGTCAAGGCAGCAGCTTGTAAGTCAGACCTCGGGGGGGGGGGGGGGGGTCAGAGGTCACAGGACGGGTGTGCTACCATGTCCCTGTGGCTTCAGTAGAACACATCGCTCCCTGTGTCCCCGGCCGAGGAGGCGTCCCCCTGGAGACGACCCCTCACCGCCCCCTGTGTCCGACAGAGACCGCCCACACCGTCCACCAACAGACATGAAGATGGCGGGTCCTCCCGTGGCGCCCTGTAGCTGTGTCCCCTGTGTCCCCTGTGTCTTTTGTGTCTTCTGTGTCCCCTGTGTGCTCTGTGTGCTATGTGTGCTACGTGTCCTCTGTGTGCTATGTGTCCTCTGTGTCCTCTGTGTGCTCTGTGTCCTCTGTGTCTTCCGTGTGCTATGAGTGCTCTGTGTCCTCTGTGTGCTCTGTGTCTTCTGTGTGCTCTGTGTCTGATGTCTGTCTGTTGCAGGCTGCTGGTGGCGAGGCGGTGAGGTGGCGTGAGAGGCAGCCGGTCGTCTACGCTGCTCACACACCTGCAGGGGCCAAGAAAGGTGAGCGACATCTGTAGCATCTCTCTCAAGGCGTTGCTCTCTGTAGCATCTCTCTCTCTCAAGGCCTTGCTCTCTGTAGCATCTCTCTCAAGGCGTTGCTCTCTGTAGCATCTCTCTCTCAAGGCGTTGCTCTCTGTAGCAGCTCCCTCTCAAGGCGTTGCTCTCTGTAGCATCTCTCTCTCAAGGCGTTGCTCTCTGTAGCATCTCTCTCAAGGCGTTGCTCTCTGTAGCATCTCTCTCTCTCAAGGCCTTGCTCTCTGTAGCAGCTCTCTCAAGGCGTTGCTCTCTGTAGCAGCTCTCTGTAGCAGCTCTCTCTTACAAGGCGTTGTTCTCTGTAGCATCTCTCTCTCTCAAGGCGTTGCTCTCTGTAGCAGCTCCCTCTCAAGGCGTTGCTCTCTGTAGCATCTCTCTCTCAAGGCGTTGCTCTCTGTAGCATCTCTCTCTCAAGGCGTTGCTCTCTGTAGCATCTCTCTCAAGGCGTTGCTCTCTGTAGCATCTCTCTCTCTTAAGGCCTTGCTCTCTGTAGCATCTCTCTCAAGGCGTTGCTCTCTGTAGCAGCTCTCTGTAGCAGCTCTCTCTTACAAGGCGTTGTTCTCTGTAGCATCTCTCTCTCTCAAGGCCTTGCTCTCTGTAGCATCTCTCTCTCTCTCAAGGCATTGTTCTCTGTAGCAGCTCTCTCAAGACGTTGCTCTCTGTAGCATCTCTCTCAAGGCGTTGCTCTCTGTAGCAGCTCTCTCAAGGCGTTGCTCTCTGTAGCATCTCTCAAGGCGTTGCTCTCTGTAGCATCTCTCAAGGCGTTGCTCTCTGTAGCATCTCTCAAGGCGTTGCTCTCTGTAGCATCTCTCAAGGCGTTGCTCTCTGTAGCATCTCTCAAGGCGTTGCTCTCTGTAGCATCTCTCAAGGCGTTGCTCTGTAGCATCTCTCAAGGCGTTGCTCTCTGTAGCATCTCTCAAGGCGTTGCTCTCTGTAGCATCTCTCTCAAGGCGTTGCTCTCTGTAGCATCTCTCTCTCCCCAGACACCAGCGGGCCGCTGCCGGCCTCCTACTGTCCGGACTATGTGGAGAGCAGCTGGTACCCGTGGTGGGAGGAGGGGGGGTTCTTTGGTCCAGAGCAGCAGGTGAGGACGCTCTGTGTGGCTTTGATGTCGACACGGTGGTGCTGTGGCCCCTCCCCCTGTGGTACAGAGGGAGGGGCCACAGGGGGTCTCCGTGGTGACAGAGTCAACGTGGTTGCTCTCTGAAGGGTTCCTCCGTAGCGTTAAGACACGCCCCTCCCCTGTGATGTCACCAGGAGCGGCTGCCTCAGCGCGTGGAGCAGACCTTCGCTCTGTGCATGCCGCCGCCCAACGTGACCGGCTCGCTGCACCTGGGCCACGCCCTGACGGTGGCCGTGGAGGACGCCCTGGTCCGATGGTAACGTCCGCAGCCGCCGGCCGCCGCCGGGCGCCGCTCGATGAAGTCCAACCTGTGTCTGTCCTCCCAGGAGGAGGATGCAGGGACACCGCGTCCTGTGGGTCCCCGGCTGTGACCACGCAGGGATCGCTACACAGGTAGGACACCTCACCTGCCTCCTGCTGCCTTGTCCCCATCCTCTGACATCATCCTAGGGGACACATCCTAGGGGACACATCCCAGGGGACACATCCCAGTGGACACATACCAGTGGACACATCCCAGTGTGCACATCCCATTGGGCACATCCCAGTGGACACATCCCAGTGGACACATCCCAGTGGACACATCCCAGTGCTCCTCCAGTCGCTGTGGGAGTTGCCATGGTAACGGGGGACAGCCGGAGCGTTCCGTTGGGCTGAACTGAGGAAGCAGGTCAAATCCTAAGGACTCCTGACTGAGGATGCATTGTTGTTCTCCTGGTGGCACGTTCCTCTTCATAGCACCGTCCCATAAAGACGTCCCGGTTCTCCCCAGCACAGAGTTCTCCTGGTGGTTCTGTCGGTTGCTCCTGTTTACCGTGCGGCCTGTAGAGCGGCCCGTAGAGCGTCTCGCCGTGAGGCCTCTCACGGCCGTGTGTCCGTCAGGCGGTGGTGGAGAGGAGGCTGCTGAGGGACGGAGGGCGGCGCAGACGGGACTTCACCAGGGAGCAGTTCCTCCAGGAGGTGTGGAAATGGAAGAACGAGTGAGTGTGAACGTTCCTGACCGTCTTCCTCCGGCATCGGCCCGGCGCCCGGCGTCACCGTGTCTGTGTTCCAGGACGGGAGGAGAGATCTACCACCAGCTGAGGAGGCTGGGAGCCTCTCTGGACTGGAGCCGGGCCTGCTTCACCATGGACCCAGTAAGAGACGCTCTACTCCTAGAACCGTGTGTCTGGAGGGGTGTGATGGAACCGTGTGTCTGGAGGAGTGTGATGGAACCGTGTGTCTGGAGGAGTGTGATGGAACCGTGTGTCTGGAGGAGTGTGATGGAACCGTGTGTCTGGAGGAGTGTGATGGAACCGTGTGATGGAGGAGTGTGATGGAACTGCGTGGAGGAGTGTGATGGAATGGAGGGGTGTGATGGAACCGTGTGTCTGGAGGGGTGTGATGGAACCGTGTGTCTGGAGGAGTGTGATGGAACCGTGTGATGGAACCGTGTGTCTGGAGGGGTGTGATGGATCCGTGTGTCTGGAGGAGGATGTGAGGATGGAACCGTGTGTCTGGAGGAGTGTGATGGAACCGTGTGATGGAGGAGTGTGATGGAACCGTGTGATGGAACCGTGTGATGGAGGGGTGTGATGGAACCGTGTGATGGAACCGTGTGATGGAGGGTGGTGGATGGAACTGTGTGATGGAGGAGTGTGATGGAACTGCAGGATGGAGGAGGGATGGAACTGTGTGATGGAGGGGTGATGGAACTGTGGATGGAGGGTGGATGGAACCGTGTGATGGAGGGGGGTGTGATGGAGGAGTGTGATGGAACCGTGTGATGGAGGGGTGTGATGGAACCGTGTGATGGAGGGGTGTGATGGAGGAGTGTGATGGAACCGTGTGATGGAGGGGTGTGATGGAGGAGTGTGATGGAACCGTGTGATGGAGGGGTGTGATGGAACCGTGTGATGGAGGGGTGTGATGGAACCGTGTGATGGAGGGGTGTGATGGAACCGTGTGATGGAGGGGTGTGATGGATGTGATGGAGGAGTGTGATGGAACCGTGTGATGGAGGGGTGTGATGGAACCGCAGTGGAGGGGTGTGATGGAACCGTGTGATGGAGGGTGTGATGGAACCGTGTGATGGAGGAGGTGATGGAACTGGAGGATGGTGTGATCTGGAGGAGTGTGATGGAACCGTGTGATGGAGGAGTGTGATGGAACCGTGTGATGATGGAAGTGTGATGGAGGGTGTGATGGAACTGTGTGATGGAGGAGTGTGATGGAACTGTGTCTGGAGGAGGTGTGATGGAACCGTGTGATGGAGGAGTGTGATGGAACCGTGTGTCTGGAGGGTGTGATGGAACTGCAGGATGGAGGGTGTGATGGATGGAGTGGTGGAACTGTGGATGGAGGGGTGGATGGAACCGTGTGATGGAGGGGTGTGATGGAGGTGTGATGGAACTGTGATGGAGTGTGATGGAGGAGGATGGAACCGTGATGGAGGAGGTGATGGAACCGTGTGTGGAGGAGGTGTGATGGAACTGCGTGATGGAGGGTGATGATGGAACCGTGTGATGGAGGAGTGTGATGGAACCGTGATGGAGGGTGTGATGGAACCGTGTGATGGACGTGGGTGATGGAGGGTGTGATGGAGGTGTGGATGGGAACGTGTGAGGGAGGTGTGATGGAACCGTGTGATGGAGGGGTGATGGAACCGTGGAACTGCAGGATGGAGGAGTGTGATGGAACCGTGTGATGGATGGAACCGCAGGAGTGGATGGAGGGTGTGATGGAACGTGGTGGGAGGATGGAACCGTGATGGAGGTGTGATGGAACCGTGTGGATGGAACCGTGTGGAGGAGGTGATGGAACCGTGTGATGGAGGATGGAGGTGGATGGAACCGTGTGATGGAGGTGATGGAACCGTGTGATGGGGGAGTCTGATGGAACCGTGTGATGGAGGGGTGTGATGGAACTGGTGATGGAGGGTGTGATGGAGGATGGAGGGGTGGGATGGAGGAGTGTGATGGAACCGGATGGAGGTGTGATGGAACCGTGTGATGGAGGGTGGATGGAACTGTGATGGAGGTGTGATGGAACCGGTGTGATGGAGGGGTGATGGAACCGTGTGATGGAGGTGGAGGAGGTGATGGAACTGTGATGGAGGGGTGTGATGGAACCGTGTGATGGAGGGGTGTGATGGAACCGTGTGATGGAGGAGTGTGATGGAACCGTGTGATGGAGGAGTGTGATGGAACCGTGTGATGGAACCGTGTGATGGAACCGTGTGATGGAGGGGTGTGATGGAACCGTGTGATGGAGTGTGATGGAACCGTGTGTCTGGAGGAGTGTGATGGAACCGTGTGATGGAACCGTGTGATGGAACCGTGTGATGGAGGGGTGTGATGGAACCGTGTGATGGAGGGGTGTGATGGAACCGTGTGATGGAACCGTGTGTCTGGAGGGGTGTGATGGAACCGTGTGTCTGGAGGAGTGTGATGGAACCGTGTGATGGAACCGTGTGATGGAGGGGTGTGATGGAACCGTGTGATGGAGGAGTGTGATGGAACCGTGTGATGGAACCGTGTGATGGAGGGGTGTGATGGAGGGGTGTGATGGAACCGTGTGATGGAGGGGTGTGATGGAACCGTGTGATGGAGGGGTGTGATGGAACCGTGTGATGGAACCGTGTGATGGAGGGGTGTGATGGAACCGTGTGATGGAGGGGTGTGATGGAACCGTGTGATGGAGGGGTGTGATGGAACCGTGTGATGGAGGAGTGTGATGGAACCGTGTGATGGAGGAGTGTGATGGAACCGTGTGATGGAGGGGTGTGATGGAACCGTGTGATGGAGGAGTGTGATGGAACCAGATGGAGGTGGATGGGGGTGTGATGGAGGGTGTGATGGAACTGTGTGGATGGAGAGGTGTGATGGAACCGTGTGATGGAGGGTGTGATGGAACCGTGTGATGGAGGGTGTGATGGAACCGTGTGATGGAGGGGGTGTGATGGAACGTGGTGGGAGGTGATGGAGGGTGTGATGGAGGAGTGTGATGGAACCGTGTGATGGAGGAGTGTGATGGAACCGTGTGATGGAGGGGTGTGATGGAACCGTGTGATGGAGGGGTGTGATGGAGGAGTGTGATGGAACCGTGTGATGGAACCGTGTGATGGAGGGGTGTGATGGAACCGTGTGATGGAGGGGGGTGTGATGGAACCGTGTGATGGAACCGTGTGATGGAACCGTGTGATGGAGGGGTGTGATGGAACCGTGTGATGGAGGGGTGTGATGGAACTGTGGAGGATGGAGGGTGTGATGGAGGAGGTGTGATGGAACTGTGATGGAGGGGTGGAGGAACCGTGTGATGGAGGAGGTGTGATGGAGGTGTGATGGAACCGTGTGATGGAGGAGGTGTGATGGAACCGGATGGAGGTGTGGATGGAGGAGGTGTGATGGAACCGTGTGATGGAGGGGATGGAACCGTGATGGAGGAGGTGTGATGGAACCGTGTGATGGAGGGTGGATGGAGTGTGGAGGGGTGGAGGAGGAGGTGTGATGGAACCGTGTGATGGAGGAGGTGTGATGGAACCGTGTGATGGAGGAGTGTGATGGAGGGGTGTGATGGAGGAGTGTGATGGAGGGGTGTGATGGAGGAGTGTGATGGAACCGTGTGATGGAGGGGTGTGATGGAACCGTGTGATGGAGGGGTGTGATGGAACCGTGTGATGGAGGAGTGTGATGGAACCGTGTGATGGAGGGGTGTGATGGAGGATGGAGGAGTGTGATGGAGGGGTGTGATGGAGGAGTGTGATGGAACCGTGTGATGGAGGGGTGTGATGGAACCGTGTGATGGAGGGGTGTGATGGAACCGTGTGATGGAACCGTGTGATGGAGGGTGTGATGGAACCGTGTGATGGAACCGTGTGATGGAGGGGTGTGATGGAACCGTGTGATGGAGGGGTGTGATGGAGGGGTGTGATGGAGGAGTGTGATGGAACCGTGTGATGGAACCGCGTGATGGAGGGATGTGATGGAACCGCGTGATGGAGGGGTGTGATGGAACCGTGTGATGGAGGGGTGTGATGGAACAGTGTGATGGAGGGGTGTGATGGAGGGGTGTGATGGAGGAGTGTGATGGAACCGTGTGATGGAACCGTGTGATGGAGGGGTGCTTTGTGCTTTGTCAAGCGCTAAGACTCGTCCCAGTCTGTCACATGGCCGACACCACTGGTCAGGGTTTGATTACACGCAGTTTATTTGATGAGGAGACAGGAAGCACGGCAAAGGAGGCAGGAAGTGCCGCGGAAGAGGCAGGGCCAAGGAGACAGGGGACAGCGCATAACTATATAGCATAACCTTCATAGTGTAGCTCTGGAGCCACTATGAGGCATGTGGACAGCCCCCCCTGCAGGGGCCAGAGGGGGAGGGGAGGGGGGAGGGCAGGGGCCAGAGGGCTGGGTGCTGGCCACATCCTATGGCTGCTCCCTTGACGTGCCCTTATGTCCTCCACAAGGCGCTGACTCCTCCCTCCCTCCTCCCTCCCTCCCTCCCTCCCTCCTCCCCCCCCCAGGCCTTCAGCCGGGCGGTGACGGAGGCCTTCGTCCGGCTCAGCGACTCCGGGCTGCTCTACCGCTCCGAGGCGCTGGTCAACTGGAGCTGTGCTCTGGAGTCGGCCATCTCGGACATCGAGGTACCGGGACACCACCAGGGACACCACCAGGGACGCCACCAGGGACACCACCAGGGACACCACCAGGGACACCACCAGGAACGCCACCAGGGACGCCACCAGGGACACCACCAGGGACACCACCAGGGACACCACCTGGGACACCACCAGGGACACCACCTGGGACACCACCAGGGACACCACATGGGACACCACATGGGACACCACCAGGGACACCACCAGGGACACCACCAGGGACACCACAAGGGACACCACAAGGGACACCACCAGGGACACCACCAGGGACACCACCAGGGACACCACCAGGGACACCACCAGGGACACCACCAGGGACACCACAAGGGACACCACCAGGGACACCACCAGGAACACCACCAGGGACACCACCAGGGACACCACATGGGACACCACCAGGGACACCACCAGGGACACCACATGGGACACCACCAGGGACACCACCAGGAACACCACCAGGGACACCACATGGGACACCACATGGGACACCACCAGGGACACCACCAGGGACACCACAAGGGACACCACAAGGGACACCACCAGGGACACCACATGGGACACCACCAGGGACACCACATGGCTGGGTCCCCGCCTGCTCGCGGCCTCATCAAACACACGCTGAGCCCCGGGTGTCCCTCTTATTGTGTCCACCTCTCACCATGCATTAGCTGTGTATTACTTTGCTGTCATGACAAAGATGTGTAAAGCAGGTCCATGACCGCCAGGTGGACTCCCAGGAGCTGTGTGGGACCACCGTGCTGTCTGTTCCTGGGTATGAAGCCCAGGTGGAGTTTGGGACCATGCTCACCTTCGCCTACCCCCTGGAGGGCCACGGTGAGCGTCGACCACTGGGCGATGCCGCGTGTCTGAAAGCGCCGGTTCTGATTCCCTCTCTCTGTGCTCCAGAGGGAGAGGTGGCGGTGTCCACCACCCGCCCGGAGACCATGCTGGGAGACGTGGCCGTGGCCGTCCACCCCGACGATCCTCGGTATCAGGCCAGTACCACTTCTACTGCTTCCTCCCTGACCGCCAGAGGCGGGGCTTAGCACTGGGTAGCCTCCGTCTACACAGTCAAATAGAACCAAGAAAAGATCTATTGATGTAAAAGTGCTAAATGAGTTGCAGAATGAGTGTCTGGTATAGTGTAATGTTCCTCAGCCTCTGGTATAGTGTAATGTTCCTCAGCCTCTGGTATAGTGTAATGTTCCTCAACCTCTGGTATAGTGTAATGTTTCTCAGCCTCTGGTATAGTGTAATGTTCCTCAGCCTGTGGTATAGTGTAATGTTCCTCAGCATGTGGTATAGTGTAATGTTCCTCTGGTATAGTGTAATGTTCCTCAGCCTGTGGTATAGTGTAATGTTCCTCTGGTATAGTGTAATGTTCCTCAGCCTCTGGTATAGTGTAATGTTCCTCTGGTATAGTGTAATGTTCCTCAGCCTCTGGTATAGTGTAATGTTCCTCAGCCTCTGGTATAGTGTAATGTTCCTCAGCCTCTGGTATAGTGTAATGTTCCTCTGGTATAGTGTAATGTTCCTCAGCCTCTGGTATAGTGTAATATTCCTCAGCCTCTGGTATAGTGTAATGTTCCTCAGCCTCTGGTATAGTGTAATGTTCCTCTGGTATAGTGTAATGTTCCTCTGGTATAGTGTAATGTTCCTCAGCCTCTGGTATAGTGTAATGTTCCTCAGCCTCTGGTATAGTGTAATGTTCCTCAGCCTCTGGTATAGTGTAATGTTCCTCAGCCTCTGGTATAGTGTAATGTTCCTCAGCCTGTGGTATAGTGTAATGTTCCTCTGGTATAGTGTAATGTTCCTCAGCCTGTGGTATAGCGTAATGTTCCTCTGGTATAGTGTAATGTTCCTCAGCCTCTGGTATAGTGTAATGTTCCTCAGCCTCTGGTATAGTGTAATGTTCCTCAGCCTGTGGTATAGTGTAATGTTCCTCTGGTATAGTGTAATGTTCCTCAGCCTGTGGTATAGTGTAATGTTCCTCTGGTATAGTGTAATGTTCCTCAGCCTCTGGTATAGTGTAATGTTCCTCTGGTATAGTGTAATGTTCCTCAGCCTCTGGTATAGTGTAATGTTCCTCAGCCTCTGGTATAGTGTAATGTTCCTCAGCCTCTGGTATAGTGTAATGTTCCTCTGGTATAGTGTAATGTTCCTCAGCCTCTGGTATAGTGTAATATTCCTCAGCCTCTGGTATAGTGTAATGTTCCTCAGCCTCTGGTATAGTGTAATGTTCCTCTGGTATAGTGTAATGTTCCTCAGCCTCTGGTATAGTGTAATGTTCCTCAGCCTCTGGTATAGTGTAATGTTCCTCAGCCTGTGGTATAGTGTAATGTTCCTCTGGTATAGTGTAATATTTCTCAGCCTCTGGTATAGTGTAATGTTCCTCAGCCTCTGGTATAGTGTAATGTTCCTCAGCCTGTGGTATATTGTAATGTTCCTCAGCCTCTGGTATAGTGTAATGTTCCTCAGCCTCTGGTATAGTGTAATGTTCCTCAGCCTCTGGTATAGTGTAATGTTCCTCAGCCTCTGGTATAGTGTAATGTTCCTCAGCCTCTGGTATAGTGCAATGTTCCTCAGCCTCTGGTATAGTGTAATGTTCCTCTGGTATAGTGTAATGTTCCTCAGCCTCTGGTATAGTGTAATGTTCCTCTGGTATAGTGTAATGTTCCTCAGCCTCTGGTATAATGTAATGTTCCTCAGCCTCTGGTATAGTGCAATGTTCCTCAGCCTCTGGTATAGTGTAATGTTCCTCTGGTATAGTGTAATGTTCCTCAGCCTCTGGTATAGTGTAATGTTCCTCTGGTATAGTGTAATGTTCCTCAGCCTCTGGTATAGTGTAATGTTCCTCAGCCTCTGGTATAGTGCAATGTTCCTCAGCCTCTGGTATAGTGTAATGTTCCTCTGGTATAGTGTAATGTTCCTCAGCCTCTGGTATAGTGTAATGTTCCTCACTCTGAGCTCATCGTAATAATAAATAATAATACCCATTTATTTTATATAGCGCTTTTCAAGTCACTCAAAGTCGCTTTACAGAGTCCAGTCATCCACACACACAGTCATTCCGGTGGTGGTGAGCTACATCAGTAGCCACAGCTGCCCTGGGGCAGACTGACGGAGGCGAGGCAGCCAATCAGCGCCTACGGCCCCTCCCCCCACCACCAACATTCATTCACATCCATACGAACCGGGGTGAGGCTGCGTGCATGTCTTTATGATGGGGGGGGAAACCGGAGGACCCGGAGGAAACCCACGCAGACACGAGGAGAACATGCAAACTCCACACAGAAAGGACCTGGGACGACTGGGATTCGAACCCAGGACCTTCTTGCTGTGAGGCGACAGTGCTAACCACTGAGCCATTGTGCTGCCATCGTGTGTTCTGATGTCTTCAGGCTGTTCAGGGGAAGCAGTGCAGACATCCCTTCACCCACCGCCTGCTGCCCATCATCACGGACCCCATGGTGGACATGCAGCTGGGGACTGGTGACCTCATCACACACACACATCACACACATCACACACACACAACCATCACACACACACATGTGACGGAGCTGCCGTGTGCGTTGCAGGTGCAGTGAAGGTGACTCCTGCGCATGACCACACTGACTTCCTGCTGTCGCAGAAACATGCCCTGCCACGCCTGACTGTGATTGGAGGAGATGGGACCATGACTCCGCCCTGTGGACAGTGGCTGCAGGTGCATGAGCACCACTCATATGTTCTGTCCACTTGCTGCTGTATAAGATGTGTTGAGACGAGGAGGGGGTCGGAACATATATATATATACATATATATATATATACATATATACATATATATACATAATGATGTGTGTGTTCTGTTTCTTTACCCCGTGCTGTGCTCAGGGAGTGAAGCGCTTCGATGCCAGGCAGCTGGTGGTGGACGCCCTGGTTGAGAAGAGGCTGTTCAGAGGGAAGCAGAGTCACGCCATGACTCTGCCCGTCTGCAGGTACTCGCCCTGACCGGGGGCTCGGGTCAGAACGTAATGCAGAGGGCTCTTTCATCTGGTTACGCTTCCTCCAGCACTGTGATGGATCTGTTGGGCTCCACGTTTCAGGTGAAACCTTAAACGATAGACCTCGTCGGCCTCGAGGGGCGGAACGGAGTGATGGATGACGCCTCAGATATGTTGACCAGATGGTGAATCAGGAGACACATCTAATATAGAACTTGAGATGAATCTGTGGTCCGTCTTCAGCGATCAGTCTGATCAACGAGGGGGCGTGTCCAGGTTAAAGCGCTACAAACCTCTCTTGGGCCTCCTCCATCATGGCTCCTCCTAGGTCCTCCTTGCTCCTCACAGAAAATGAGCTGTGGGACGGCCGTCAATAAGGAGGCAAAGAACAACCAGTTCAAGAGACTTGAGAAGTACTCATAGACTTCTATACAACCAGAGGAGCCCCCTGGTGGTCAGGAGAGAGAATGCAGCTCTAACACATGAAGCATAGACTTCTATAGAGCTATTTAAAGTGGTGTCCTCCACCAGGCTGCACAGTGTTCTACTGACCTACAGGGAGCAGTAATGAGCCAATCAGAGACTACAGGCTAGTAAACATTGATGTGAACTGCAGGATTTGAAATGCATACATGAGCTTTGTAAATGTTTGCATTGTAATGTCCTGTCTGTTTGTGGTTTCCCCCTCCCTACGGCCTCCTCTCTCCTCTCTCCTGGCCTCAGCCGCTCAGGAGACATCATTGAACCTCTCCTCAGGAAGCAGTGGTTCGTGAGCTGTGAGGAGATGGCTCAGAAAGCTGTCCAGGTCAGTGGGCTGAGATGAGCCGTTGGAGGTGTAGAGTCCTGTAACCAGGTAACCGCCGGTCGTCTCACCCGCTCTCTTTGTTCCCTGTCAGGCCGTGGAGGATGGACAGCTGGAGATCATCCCTCACTACTACACCAAGACGTGGAACAACTGGCTGTCCAACATCAGGTCCGCCCCATGTGTGTGTGTGTGTTGTCATGTGACACCACTCTGGTGAGGAAGGAGCTCTTCTTCAACGCATGACTTGTTTGCCTTGCAGTGATTGGTGCATCTCCAGGCAGCTCTGGTGGGGTCATCAGATCCCTGCTTACCAAGTGGAGTTCCCTCATTCTACGGACAACCAAGAGGTTGGGTTTGTGGACGTGTGGATATTCTGAGAATAACACGACTGTGAAATGTTCCACTGACTTTGTCCCCTTCAGCTCACCTTCAGAGGAAAGAAACGTATTGAGAAATGACTGGATGATCTACTCCCCGTATTTCATATCCGTGTCAGTCCGTCCCAGACTATGATGTGTGTGTGTGTGTGTGTGTGTGTGTGATAGGAGCAGTGGGTTTGGGGGCGGAGTGAGGACGAGGCCCGACAAAGAGCTGCTGTTAAATATGGAGTGAAGCCGGAAGACATCACTTTGACTCAGGGTGACTCACCATCTCTTTCACTTCATTAGTACAGCCCAGAATCACAAGTCACAACCTCCCTCAGAGGCTTTACAGTCTGAACACATTGACACCCTGACCTTTGACCTCACATCGGATCAGGAACAACTCCCCAGAAATAGAAAAGAACGTCAAGAGAGAACGATAGGATCAATAGATGTCATGTGACCAGATGAACAATAGATGTGACCAGATGAACAATAGATGTGACCAGATGAACAATAGATGTCATGAGACCAGATGAACAATAGATGTGACCAGATGAACAATAGATGTGACCAGGTGAACAATAGATGTCACGTGACCAGATGAACAATAGATGTGACCAGATGAACAATAGATGTCATGTGACCAGATGAACAATAGATGTGACCAGATGAACAATAGATGTCATGTGACCAGATGAACAATAGATGTGACCAGATGAACAATAGATGTCACGTGACCAGGTGAACAATAGATGTCACGTGACCAGATGAACACTAGATGAACAATAGATGTCATGTGACCAGGTGAACAATAGATGTGACCAGGTGAACAATAGATGTGACAAGATGAACAATAGATGTCACGTGACCAGGTGAACAATAGATGTGACCAGATGAACAATAGATGTGACCAGATGAATAATAGATGTCATGTGACCAGATGAACAATAGATGTCATGAGACCAGATGAACAATAGATGTCATGAGACCAGATGAACAATAGATGTGACCAGATGAACAATAGATGTGACCAGGTGAACAATAGATGTGACCAGATGAACAATAGATGTCACGTGACCAGATGAACAATAGATGTGACCAGATGAACAATAGATGTCATGTGACCAGATGAACAATAGATGTGACCAGATGAACAATAGATGTCATGTGACCAGATGAACAATAGATGTGACCAGATGAACAATAGATGTCATGTGACCAGATGAACAATAGATGTCACGTGACCAGGTGAACAATAGATGTCACGTGACCAGATGAACACTAGATGAACAATAGATGTCATGTGACCAGGTGAACAATAGATGTGACCAGGTGAACAATAGATGTGACAAGATGAACAATAGATGTCACGTGACCAGGTGAACAATAGATGTGACCAGATGAATAATAGATGTGACCAGGTGAACAATAGATGTCATGTGACCAGATGAACAATAGATGTCATGAGACCAGATGAACAATAGATGTCATGAGACCAGATGAACAATAGATGTGACCAGATGAACAATAGATGTGACCAGATGAACAATAGATGTCACGTGACCAGGTGAACAATAGATGTGACCAGGTGAACAATAGATGTCATGAGACCAGATGAACAATAGATGTGACCAGATGAACAATAGATGTGACCAGATGAACAATAGATGTTACGTGACCAGATGAACAATAGATGTCATGAGACCAGGTGAACAATAGATGTGACCAGGTGAACAATAGATGTGACCAGGTGAACAATAGATGTGACCAGGTGAACAATAGATGTGACCAGGTGAACAATAGATGTCACGTGACCAGATGAACAATAGATGTGACCAGGTGAACAATAGATGTGACCAGATGAACAATAGATGTTACGTGACCAGATGAACAATAGATGTGACCAGGTGAACAATAGATGTGACCAGGTGAACAATAGATGTGACCAGGTGAACAATAGATGTGACCAGGTGAACAATAGATGTGACCAGGTGAACAATAGATGTGACCAGGTGAACAATAGATGTGACCAGGTGAACAATAGATGTCATGTGACCAGGTGAACATAGTTACATAAACACATTCAATGAATATAACAGACATTATTCATATAGTGAGTATTATTCATAATGAGAATATTGCAGCTACCTAAACATTAACGGATGTCTTATACTAGGAATACAAGCAGTACTTTGATATAGTAATAGTAATGTAACAGTTGTAACTAATGATAGTAATAATGATAATAGAAGGAGTGATAAAACCACCCATGGAAACGAGAGAGACAGATATACAGCATGTTTGTGTTTACCAATATCAATAGTATCAATAAGTATAGTATCAATAAGTATAGTATCAATAAGTATAGTATCAATAAGTATAGTATCAATAAGTATAGCTCCACTCCTCCTCCTGCTGCTCCGTGTCCACCTCCAGTAGCGTTGGGTGAGGAGCAGTACCAGGCCTGCTCCTCTAGGTGCTCCTCCTCTAGGGGCTGCTCCTCCTCTAGGGGCTGCTCCTCTAGGGGCTCCTCCTCTAGGGGCTGCTCCTCCTCTAGGGGCTGCTGCTCCTCTAGGGGCTGCTCCTCCTCTAGGGGCTGCTGCTCCTCTAGGTGCTGCTCCTCTAGGGGCTGCTGCTCCTCTAGGTGCTGCTCCTCTAGGGGCTGCTCCTCTAGGGGCTGCTCCTCCTCTAGGGGCTGCTCCTCCTCTAGGGGCTGCTGCTCCTCTAGGTGCTGCTCCTCTAGGTGCTCCTCCTAGGGGCTGCTCCTCTAGGGGCTGCTCCTCCTCTAGGGGCTGCTCCTCCTCTAGGGGCTGCTGCTCCTCTAGCTGCTGCTCCTCTAGGGGCTGCTCCTCTAGGGGCTGCTCCTCCTCTAGGGGCTGCTGCTCCTCTAGGGGCTGCTCCTCCTCTAGGGGCTGCTCCTCCTCTAGGGGCTGCTCCTCAGAGTCCTCATGGTGACGTGTTCCTATTTCCGGCTCAGACCCTGATGTTCTGGATACGTGGTTCTCCTCCGGGATCTTTCCCTTCGCAATGCTGGGCTGGCCGGAGCAGGTACTGCACCCTCAGCAGAACGTTGTTCCCCGGTGGCTCTGTGGTAAACCCCCCCCCCCCCCCCCCCCCCCCCAGACCCCGGACCTGCAGCGCTTCTACCCCACCTCCCTCCTGGAGACGGGCAGCGACCTGCTGTTCTTCTGGGTGGCCCGCATGGTGATGCTGGGCACGGAGCTGACCGGACAGCTGCCCTTCAGACAGGTGCTGGACCGAGAAACGCAGACCCCCCGCGGTGGGGCGCTCTGCTCGTGCTGCGGTTCCCTCAGGTTCTCCTGCACTCCTCATGCTGCGGTTCCCTCAGGTTCTCCTGCACTCCATGGTGAGGGACGGCCACGGCAGGAAGATGAGCAAGTCTCTGGGGAACGTCATCGACCCGCTGGATGTGATCCATGGAGTCTCTCTGGAGGTAGGGAGCACCTGGTCCACGAGAACCCCCCACGTTCCCCCTGAGAGGGGGGGTTCCCTCCACGTCCCCCCTGTGAGGGGGTTTCCCCCCACGTTCCCCCTGTGAGGGGGTTTCCCCCTGAGAGGGGGGGTTCCCCCCACGTTCCCTGAGAGGGGTTTCCACGTCCCCCTGTGAGGGGGTTTCCCCCCACGTTCCCCCTGAGAGGGGGGGTTCCCTCCACGTCCCCCCTGTGAGGGGGTTTCCCCCCACGTTCCCCCTGAGAGGGGGGGTTCCCTCCACGTCCCCCCTGTGAGGGGGTTTCCCCCTGAGAGGGGGGGTTCCCTCCACGTTCCCCCTGAGAGGGGGGGTTCCCTCCACGTCCCCCACTGGTTGATGTGTGCCTATGTTGTGCCTATGTTGTGTGCATGTTAGCTGGTCCTGAAGGGGCAGCTTCATGGAAGCTCCTCCCATCAGTGTGTGAGTTTCTGAAGCTCCTCCCATCAGTTTCTGAAGCTCCTCCCATCAGTGTGTGAGTGTCTGAAGCTCCTCCCACCAGTGTGTGTTGACGTCTGTTCTGTCTCCCCAGAGACTTCAGGAGAAGGTGAAGGAGGGGAACCTCCCCCCAAGGGAGCGGCTGGTTGCCATGGAAGCTCAGGTCCCGCCCCTCTCTCCGTCTCCTCTTTGTGGCTGACGCCGTGGTGCCGTCCCTCACCTGTCCCTCACCTGTCCCCTGTCTGCCCCACAGAGCAGAGACTTCCCCAGAGGGATCCCTCAGTGTGGGACGGACGCCCTGAGGCTGGCGCTGTGCTCCCACAAGATGCAGGGTGAGGCCCGAGGAGCCAGGACCAATGTCCTCCTGCTCTAGTCCTTCAGGGGTCATCTCTGTCTGGGGACCGTTTGTATTCAACGGGTTTGCCTGTGAACACCTTCCCCCTCCCTCCCCGTCTTCTCGTCCTCAGGAGAGGACATCAGTCTGTCCATCGCTCACGTCCTGAGCTGCAGACACTTCTGTAATAAGATGTGGCAGACGCTGAGGTTCACCCTGGGAGTGCTGGGGGACAACGCGGCACCAGTGACATCACTGGAGGAGGTACACATGGGTTAGCCTAGCATAGCATCACTAGAGGAGGTACACATGGGTTAGCCTAGCATAGCATCACTAGAGGAGGTACACATGGGTTAGCCTAGCATAGCATCACTAGAGGAGGTACACATGGGTTAGCCTAGCATAGCATCACTAGAGGAGGTACACATGGGTTAGCCTAGCATAGCATCACTAGAGGAAATACACATGGGTTAGCCTAGCATAGCATCACTAGAGGAGGTACACATGGGTTAGCCTAGCATAGCATCACTGGAACAGGCAGTCTGGACTCCTGTTGGATGAACAATAGATGTCATGTGACCAGATGAACAATAGATGTCATGTGACCAGATGGACAATAGATGTCATCTGACCAGATGAACAATAGATGTCATGTGACCAGATGAACAGAGTTACAGGGTTACTTTACATAAACACTTAAACATTTAATGAATATGACAGAATTTATAAATAATTAGTAGTAGGAATGGACCAGGATCCAGACCTCCAATATTCATGAAAGAGGAGGAGGAGGGGGAGGAGGAGGAGGAGGGGGAGGAGGAGGGGGAGGAGGAGGGGGAGGAGGAGGAGGAGGAGGAGGAGGAGGAGGAGGAGGAGGAGGAGGAGGAGGCTGGACCCAGGCCCAGCTGACCCAGTGGACCCTGTGAGGCGCTGGTGGCTGTGCTCTGAGATCTAGACGTAGTCTTCCTCCCTGAGGAAGGTGCTAGAGGATGAGAGCCTCATGTCGTCCTCTAGCTGAGAGTACAGAAGTCTCCAGCTTCAAGTCCTCTGACTCAGAGGACTTGAAGCTGTGTGTTGGTCCTAATGTCCTGACTCCTGACTCCTGACTCCTAATGTCCTGGCTCCTGACCCCTGGCTCCTGACCCCTGACTCCTGTCTCCTGACTCCTGACCCCTGGCTCCTGACTCCTAATGTCCTGGCTCCTGTCTCCTGACCCCTGTCTCCTGACCCCTGTCTCCTGACTCCTGACCCCTGGCTCCTGACCCCTGGCTCCTGACTCCTAATGTCCTGGCTCCTGTCTCCTGACCCCTGTCTCCTGACCCCTGACCCCTGACTCCTGACCCCTGTCTCCTGACCCCTGTCTCCTGACCCCTGTCTCCTGACCCCTGTCTCCTGTCTCCTGACTCCTGACCCCTGGCTCCTGACTCCTAATGTCCTGACCCCTGTCTCCTGACCCCTGACTCCTGACCCCTGTCTCCTGACTCCTGACCCCTGGCTCCTGACTCCTGACTCCTGACCCCTGACTCCTGTCGCCTGACTCCTGACCCCTGGCTCCTGACTCCTAATGTCCTGGCTCCTGTCTCCTGACCCCTGTCTCCTGACCCCTGTCTCCTGACCCCTGACTCCTGACCCCTGGCTCCTGACTTCTAATGTCCTGGCTCCTGACTTCTAATGTCCTGGCTCCTGACCCCTGTCTCCTGACCCCTGTCTCCTGACTCCTGTCTCCTGTCTCCTGACTCCTGACCCATGGCTCCTGACTCCTAATGTCCTGACCCCTGACCCCTGTCTCCTGACCCCTGTCTCCTGACCCCTGTCTCCTGACTCCTGACCCCTGACTCCTGACCCCTGTCTCCTGACCCCTGACCCCTGACTCCTGACTCCTGTCTCCTGACCCCTGTCCTCTGTCCCCTGTCCTCCAGACCGTTGCAGCCAGCAGCCTGGACCGCTGGCTGTGCGCCCGTCTGCGCCGCACGGTGCTGCAGTGTGAGCGGGCGCTGGAGGCCTACGAGCTGCACGCCGCCACGGCCGCGCTGCACGCCTTCTGGCTCCACAGCCTGTGTGACGTCTACGTGGTGAGCCGCCGCCGCACGGCATTGTGGGTACACGCCGTCACAGGCTGACGGCGGCTGAGACACATGAACAACGTGTGTCTCTCTCTGTCTGTCTCTCTCTCTCTCTCTCTCCCCCCCCGTAGGAGCATGTGAAGGCGGTGCTGCTCCACCAGGGGGGGTCCGAGGTGGAGCAGGTGCGGTCCCGCCAGGTGTGCTGCAGCATCCTGTTCCACTGTGTGTCCACGTCTCTGGCGCTGCTCGCCCCCTTCATGCCCTTCATCACGGAGGAGCTGTGGCAGAGGCTGCAGCCTCTGGGACCGGGACCTGGACCGGGACCGGGACCTGGACCAGGACCTGGACCGGGACCGGGACCTGGAGCCCAGAGCCCTCTGTGTCTCCAGCCGTACCCCCGCTCCTCTCAGCTGGTACGACCCGGTCTTAAAGGTCACTCCTCACAGACTGGAGCAGAACAAGTGGCCCAGCCCTCTGGTGCTCCTGGTACCAGATGTTCTGCTGGCCTTAGTTAGTCCTGATGAGTCTCAGTTAGTCCTGATGAGTCTTAGTTAGTCCTGATGGGTCTTAGTTAGTCCTGATGAGTCTTAGTTAGTCCTGATGAGTCTTAGTTAGTCCTGATGAGTCTTAGTTAGTCCTGATGAGTCTTAGTTAGTCCCGATGAGTCTCAGTTAGTCCTGATGAGTCTTAGTTAGTCCTGATGAGTCTCAGTTAGTCCTGATGAGTCTTAGTTAGTCCTGATGGGCCTTAGTTACTCCTGATGAGTCTTAGTTAGTCCTGATGGGTCTTAGTTAGTCCTGATGAGTCTCAGTTAGTCCTGATGAGTCTTAGTTAGTCCTGATGGGTCTTAGTTAGTCCTGATGAGTTTTAGTTAGTCCTGATGGGCCTTAGTTAGTCCTGATGAGTCTCAGTTAGTCCTGATGAGTCTTAGTTAGTCCTGATGGGTCTTAGTTAGTCCTGATGAGTCTTAGTTAGTCCTGTTGAGTCTTAGTTAGTCCTGATGAGTCTTAGTTAGTCCTGATGAGTCTTAGTTAGTCCCGATGAGTCTCAGTTAGTCCTGATGAGTCTTAGTTAGTCCTGATGGGCCTTAGTTAGTCCTGATGGGCCTTAGTTACTCCTGATGAGTCTTAGTTAGTCCTGATGGGTCTTAGTTAGTCCTGATGAGTCTCAGTTAGTCCTGATGAGTCTTAGTTAGTCCTGATGGGTCTTAGTTAGTCCTGATGAGTCTTAGTTAGTCCTGATGGGCCTTAGTTACTCCTGATGAGCCTTAGTTAGTCCTGATGAGTCTTAGTTAGTCCTGATGAGTCTTAGTTAGTCCTGATGAGTCTCAGTTAGTCCTGATGAGTCTTAGTTAGTCCTGATGGGTCTTAGTTAGTCCTGATGAGTCTCAGTTAGTCCTGATGAGTCTTAGTTAGTCCTGATGGGTCTTAGTTAGTCCTG
>JAYMGU010000029.1:215000-255000 GCA_036178185.1 Liparis tanakae
GTCCCGTGGTCATGTGGTCCCGTGGTCACGTGGTCCCGTGGTCCCGTGGTCACGTGGTCACGTGGTCCCGTGGTCCCGTGGTCATGTGGTCCGCGTGGTCAGTGGTCATGTGGTCGTGGTGGTCATGTGGTCCCGTGGTCCGCGGGTCACGTGGTCACGCGGTCCCGCGGGTCCCGCGGGTCACGGGTCACGTGGTCACGTGGTCACGCGTGGTCCCGGGTCCGTGGTCGGGTCATGTGGGTCATGTGGTCCCGTGGTCACGTGGTCACGTGGTCCCGTGGTCCCGTGGTCACGTGGTCACGTGGTCATGTGGTCCCGTGGTCACGTGGTCATGTGGTCATGTGGTCCCGTGGTCATGTGGTCACGTGGTCCCGTGGTCCCGTGGTCACGTGGTCACGTGGTCATGTGGTCCCGTGGTCATGTGGTCACGTGGTCATGTGGTCCCGTGGTCATGTGGTCACGTGGTCCCGTGGTCCCGTGGTCATGTGGTCCCGTGGTCATGTGGTCACGTGGTCACGTGGTCACGTGGTCCCGTGGTCCCGTGGTCACGTGGTCATGTGGTCATGTGGTCCCGTGGTCACGTGGTCCCGTGGTCCCGTGGTCCCGTGGTCACGTGGTCATGTGGTCCCATGGTCATGTGGTCACGTGGTCATGTGGTCCCGTGGTCCCGTGGTCACGTGGTCATGTGGTCCCATGGTCATGTGGTCCCGTGGTCCCGTGGTCATGTGGTCCCATGGTCATGTGGTCCCGTGGTCACGTGGTCCCGTGGTCACGTGGTCATGTGGTCATGTGGTCCCATGGTCATGTGGTCCCATGGTCATGTGGTCCCGTGGTCCCGTGGTCCCGTGGTCATGTGGTCCCATGGTCATGTGGTCCCGTGGTGGTCCGCGTGGTCTGTCATGGTCATGGGTCCCGTGTCGCGTGGTCATGGTCACGCGGTCATGTGGTCCGTGGTCATGTGGTCCCGTGGTCCCGTGGTCACGTGGTCACGTGGTCCCGTGGTCACGTGGTCATGTGGTCATGTGGTCATGTGGTCCCGTGGTCCCGTGGTCACGTGGTCATGTGGTCATGTGGTCATGTGGTCCCATGGTCCCGTGGTCACGTGGTCATGTGGTCACGTGGTCCCGTGGTCACGTGGTCATGTGGTCCCATGGTCCCGTGGTCCCGTGGTCACGTGGTCATGTGGTCCCATGGTCCCGTGGTCCCGTGGTCACGTGGTCATGTGGTCCCATGGTCACGTGGTCATGTGGTCATGTGGTCAGTGTCGGGTTATTATTACACATGCTCCAGTCTGACAGGCAGGGAGGGGGATGCTCTGTGATGATGCTTTGTGGTGATGCTCTGTGGTGATGCTCTATGATGATGCTCTGTGGTGATGCTCTATGATGATGATCTATGATGATGCTCTGTGGTGATGCTCTGTGATGATGCTCTGTGATGATGCTCTATGATGATGCTCTGTGGTGATGCTCTGTGATGATGCTCTGTGGTGATGCTCTATGATGATGCCCTGTGATGATGCTCTTCAGACATAGAGTCATGAGGGAAGAGGTGTCCCTCTGGAGCCTTGTAGTGGAGAGAGCCCCCAGAGGGGGGGGGGAGGGGGGCTCTGGAGCCTGCTAGTGGAGAGAGCACCCGGGGGGGGGTGCTAGCAGCAGCAGCAGCTCGTGCTGATAGAGCGGAGCGGGAGCCAGAGCCACTGGAGCCGCTCGGCGGCAGCACGGAGTCGCTGTGAGCGGGACGACGAGGGGCTCCGAGCGGACCCAGCAGCCTCCAGCCCACCGGGCCGCGCAGCAGCTCCACGGAGCCGGGCCGAGCCGCTCAGAACCGGGTCCGGTGAGTGACACGCGACTCATGCTCAGCCGGTAACCTTTACTGTTAGCCAGCTAGCTAGCAGCATGGCAGGTTAGCTCTCGCCTCAGCCCCGGTGGGGGGTGAGGGTGAGGGGAAGGGGGGAGGGTGCCTCCAGCTCCGTGACAGCCTCGTCTCCAGAGCAGCCTGGAGCTCTGCGCTTCTCCTCGCGCCCAGCCACCGCTCCGCGCCGGCCCCCTCGGAGGCCTCGCCGGTGTTACGGCTTAAGAAGCGACCGTGTTGACTGGTGACTGAGAACCGAACGCGTCCGTTGTCGTAGTCACCGGCAGCTGTCGGCACCGGGAGGAGGACACGCGGCTGCCCTCGTGATTGTCGCATTGTTTAATTTGTATAGTTTATATTTTTATATTATTATGTGTATCAGAGGGTTTGACACCTGTAATAAATAATTAAACCAAGCGGCATTCACGAGGACAGCTACACGGTGCGCGCGCTCTACCCGAACGGCAGTCGTAACCACGACAACAACGGACGCGTTCGGCTGAGAAGTCGCCAGTTAACACGGTCGCCTGTCACACCATGACACCGTCACACCGTAACACCGTAACACCGTCACACCGTAACACCGTCACACCGTCACACCGTGACACCGTCACACCATGACACCGTAACACCGTCACACCGCCTTCCCACGGACCGGGCCGGGGGCTGCCGCCTCAGTGGACCGGCTGCCGGCCGCAGGCTGTGTGATCCTACCGGTCAGTTCCACGTTGTGTAGGGGGAGGGGAGGAGGAGGAAGAGGGGGGAGAAGGAGGAGGAGGAGGAGGAATAGAGTTTCAGCTGGACTCACTTCCTCCCTCAGTCTTATGGAGCGGCTCAGGTAACGACTGTTCCTCTCCTCTTTATCCCGTTGGACAGCTTCTCTCTCTGGACCCCCCCCCCTCTCCTGGACCAGAGGCCCGTGTGTTGTCAAGGTAACCAGATTACTACTTCCTTGGTCAAGACGACCGTTCCAGGGTGTTGATCACCTCTTTCAACGAGTAGTGAAATATACACTCACTGGTAGCGCTGCATCCGGTCCTGATTGATTACTATTACATTTTTTTTACATTATCACATGTCATTTAGCAGACGCTTTTATCCAAAGAGACTTACAATAAGTGCATTTCAACCTAGAGTACAAACTAAGAACAACAAGAATACAGAAAGTAACATTTCCTCATCATAGTCAAACTACTAAAGTACCACAATAAGAGCCATTCAAGTGCTACTAAATTGCAAGTCTGTGTTTAATCCAGATATAGTCTAAAGGTGCGTTTTCAGTTTCCGGTGAAGCTGTAGAGACTTCCTGCTGTCCTGGTGTCAGTGGGGAGCTGGCTCCACCAATCAGGAGCCAGGACAGCAGACAGTCTGATGTAGTGATGAGCTCCAGGTGACGGAGTCACAAGTCGGTTGGCGGTTGCTACTGATCTACTACTGATCAGGACCTGATCAGGTACCTGTGACAACGTGTACATCCTGTTGACCACGTGTGTTGCTGCATTATGAAGTTTGCACTTGAGTTGTAATTCCTGTACATTTTGAACTACTAACACCAAACTAACACTAACACCAAACTAACACCAACACCAAACCAACACCAAACTAACACTAACACCAACACCAAACCAACACCAAACTAACACTAACACCAACACCAAACCAACACCAAACTAACACTAACACCAAACTAACACCAACACCAAACCAACACCAAACTAACACTAACACCAAACTAACACCAACACCAAACCAACACCAAACTAACACTAACACCAAACTAACACCAACACCAAACCAACACCAAACTAACACTAACACCAAACTAACACCAACACCAAACCAACACCAAACTAACACTAACACCAAACTAACACCAACACCAAACCAACACCAAACTAACACTAACACCAAACCAACACCAAACTAACACCAAACTAACACTAACACCAAACTAACACCAACACCAAACTAACACCAAACTAACACCAACACCAAACTAACACCAAACTAACACCAAACCAACACCAAACCAACACCAAACTAACACTAACGCCAAACTAACACCAAACCAACACCAAAACAATACCAAACTAACACTAACACCAAACCAACACCAAACTAACACTAACACCAAACCAACACCAAACCAACACCAAACTAACACCAAACCAACACCAAACTAACACTATCACCAAACTAACACCAAACCAACACCAAACTAACACTATCACCAAACTAACACCAAACTAACACCAAACCAAACTAACACTAACACCAAACCAACACCAAACTAACACTAACACCAAACTAACACCAAACTAACACCAAACTAACACCAAACCAAACTAACACTAACACCAAACCAACACCAAACTAACACTAACACCAAACCAACACCAAACCAACACTAACACCAAACTAACACCAAACTAACACCAAACTAACACTAACACCAAACCAACACCAAACCAACACCAAACTAACACTATCATCAAACTAACACCAAACCAACACCAAACTAACACTAACACCAAACCAACACCAAACCAACACCAAACTAACACTATCATCAAACTAACACCAAACTAACACCAAACCAACACCAAGCCAACACCAAACTAACACTATCACCAAACTAACACCAAATCAACACCAACACAGTCATCCACTGCAGCCTGGTGGATGTCGTTCATTGTAGCCGATAAGAGGATCATTCATGCTCATGGTTATGTTGTTGTTGTTGTTGTTGTTGTTGTTGTGGTTTATGTTTCCACCGTCTTTATTGTCAGAGGTGCTTCAGGTATTCATCCTAAACCTGTTGACGTCACAATAAACTCACGTTGTAACTGTAGGTTCAAGTGTTCCTACTTTGTAAACGTCTTACTGAGTCCTTACTGGTGGTCCTTGTGGTCAAAGTGTTACCAGATTACCGCGCCTATATTTACAGCAGTAATTGGTTTAAGCGTCCTAATGCGGAGGAGCTTCAGTGTGACCTTCTTCCTCACTCCTTCACTGTGGCCTCCGTCCTAGGACAACAAAGGGAGCTTGTGGGTCCACGGTGGAGGCTGACGCGCTCTGTGTACTGTGGCTGTTTGTTCAGGGAACAAGTGGACTTGGTACCGCAGAGCCCGGTCCACGGAGACAGAGCAGCCTCCTGGGTCGATGTTACAAATACACACCTGTAGTCAGTTCTGGAAACTTAAAAAAATTGATATCGCTCAGGAAAAATGTAACAACATTGCCGTACTGTTGAGTGCACACACACCCATCAGAAGGTGACGGTGCTGTGGCTGACGGTGTGACCCCCTGTGGAGCGCGTGTCTGAACGTGTCTTCATTGTGCTGATGATGTGTTCTGCTCTGTTTCAGGAGGACGGCTGCAGGATATCCAAGAAGTCACATCCCCTCAACCCACAGCGACCCCACTTCGCCTTTTCTGACGTGCGTCTGCACTTTTGCTGACGGCGTGTCCTCTCTCAGCCCCTCTCCAAAGGAATGTGTGCATTCCACAGGAGGATCATGTGAATTCATTTTGAATTGGACAATTCTCCTCCTGACGCCTGACCAAAAGCAGGATGACTCTGAAAGTTGAAAGCATACCAATGTGGTCGGGTATGAAGTGGTGGCCCGCCTGAGCGCCCGCCTGCAGGCGTCCAGCTCCTGTTCCTCGTCCGCCCTCCAGCTGTCAGGGGGCCATGGTGCGTAAGAAGGGTTCTCTTATCCTATGCGGCGCCGTCCTGTTCGTGGCCTGGAATGCTCTGCTTCTGCTCTACCTTTGGGGCCGTCCTCCCATCGGCCGCCTCGGGGAAGGAGTCGGAGCCGAACCGGGAGGAAAGGAGGAGTGGGGCGTGGCCGGAGGCGGAGCCGACCCGGTGGACCTGGCCGCGGAGGTGATCCGGCTGGCCGAGGAGGTGGAGGTTCAGCTGGAGACCCAGAAGGAGCTCCTGAAGCAGATCGAGGGTCACCGCGCCGCGTGGGCTCGGCAGAGAGGCGTCGGCAAGAGAGACGCCGGCGCCGCAAAGGAGGTCAAGCGGGTCGTCCCGGCCGCCCCCGTCCGCCCCCCCCCCCACCCACGGTGAGGGGGAACAGGACCGCCCCCCCGGCACACTCACACACACGCCTGTTCACACAGCCGCTCCTGAGGCTTCGCTGGACCGGCGCCCGGCCGCCGCCACGGAGCGAGGCGTCGGGGAGGGCGACCCGCCGCCGCCGCCTCCGTGGTCATCCCGCCTCGCTATCGCCAGACCGAGTGACGGTGAAGCGGAGCCTGGACCGGCTGATCCAGTACCGGCCCTCCGCGGCTCTGCACCCCATCATCGTGAGCCAGGACTGCGGCCACGCCGAGACGGCCCGGGTCATCGGCGCCTACGGGGACCAGCTGACGCACATCCAACAGCCCGACCTGTCGGACGTCAGGGTCCGGCCGGAGCACCGCAAGTTCCAGGGCTACTACAAGATCGCCCGACACTACCGCTGGGCCCTGAACCAGGTGTTCAACACCTTCTCCCAGTCCACCGTGGTCATCGTGGAGGACGACCTGGAGGTGAGTGTGCCCCCCCCCCAGGCTCTGTCCATGAGGGTCGGGGGGACCGGGCTCTGTCCATGAGGGTCAGGGGGACCGGGCTCTGTCCATGAGGGTCAGGGGGGACCGGGCTCTGTCCATGAGGGTCAGGGGGGACCAGGCTCTGTCCATGAGGGTCAGGGGGGACCAAGCTCTGTCCATGAGGGTCAGGGGGGACCAAGCTCTGTCCATGAGGGTCAGGGGGACCGGGCTCTGTCCATGAGGGTCAGGGGGACCGGGCTCTGTTCATGAGGGTCAGGGTGAGAACCAGGATGAGGATGAGATGGACGTTCAGAGTTAAAGATATGAGAGGCTTGTAGAACACGTCATGATGGATGTAAAGTGAACACATCACAGAGTCAGGTGCTGCGCTCTACTCCTCCCAGCTGAGCTCTAGAACAACTGTAGAACAACTGTAGAACAACTGTAGAACAACTGTAGAACAACTGTAGAACAACTGAAGAACAGCTGAAGAACAACTGAAGAACAATTGAAGAACAACTGAAGAACAACTGTAGAACAACTGTAGAACAGCTGAAGAACAACTGAAGAACAACTGAAGAACAACTGTAGAACAACTGTAGAACAATTGAAGAACAACTGAAGAACAACTGTAGAACAACTGTAGAACAACTGTAGAACAACTGAAGAACAACTGTAGAACAATTGAAGAACAACTGAAGAACAACTGAAGAACAACTGTAGAACAACTGTAGAACAACTGAAGAACAACTGTAGAACAACTGAAGAACAACTGTAGAACAACTGTAGAACAATTGAA
Organism: Liparis tanakae; assembly: GCA_036178185.1. Taxonomy (NCBI): domain Eukaryota; kingdom Metazoa; phylum Chordata; class Actinopteri; order Perciformes; family Liparidae; genus Liparis; species Liparis tanakae. Next base: position 222,196 of record JAYMGU010000029.1, read on the forward strand.
GAACAACTGAAGAACAACTGTAGAACAACTGTAGAACAACTGAAGAACAACTGTAGAACAGCTGAAGAACAACTGAAGAACAACTGAAGAACAACTGTAGAACAACTGTAGAACAATTGAAGAACAACTGAAGAACAACTGTAGAACAACTGTAGAACAACTGTAGAACAACTGTAGAACAACTGTAGAACAGCTGAAGAACAACTGAAGAACAACTGAAGAACAACTGTAGAACAACTGTAGAACAATTGAAGAACAACTGAAGAACAACTGTAGAACAACTGTAGAACAACTGAAGAACAACTGTAGAACAACTGAAGAACAACTGTAGAACAACTGTAGTCGCCTCCTGCTCTGAGAACACTTGACTCAGCAGGCTGACAACATGCTGACACCCCAAAAGGAAGGAAGCCCCCCCCCACTGCTTGTTGCTGCTCCACAAGGGGGCGGTCCAGCGGACGGCCTGGGCGTTGGCGGTGGACCCGAGGTTCTGTTGGCTGTGGGGGAGGAGGGCTGAGGTTCTGTTGGCTGTGAGGGAGGAGGGCTGAGGTTCTGTTGACTGTGGGGGAGGAGAGCAGAGCTGAGGTTCTGTTGGCTGTGGAAGAGGAGGGCTGAGGTTCTGTTGGCTGTGGAAGAGGAGGGCTGAGGTTCTGTTGGCTGTGGAAGAGGAGGGCTGAGGTTCTGTTGGCTGTGGGGGAGGAGGGCTGAGGTTCTGTTGACTGTGGGGGAGGAGAGCTGAGGTTCTGTTGGCTGTGGGGGAGGAGGGCTGAGGTTTTGTTGGCTGTGGGGGAGGAGAGCCGGGCTGAGGTTCTGTTGGCTGTGGAAGAGGAGGGCTGAGGTTCTGTTGGCTGTGGAAGAGGAGGGCTGAGGTTCTGTTGGCTGTGGAAGAGGAGGGCTGAGGTTCTGTTGGCTGTGGGGGAGGAGGGCTGAGGTTTTGTTGGCTGTGGGGGAGGAGAGCCGGGCTGAGGTTCTGTTGGCTGTGGGGGAGGAGGGCCGAGGTTCTGTTGGGTTCTGGCGGCTCACCGCTGTGCTTCTGTCTCCTGCAGGTGGCCCCGGACTTCTTTGAGTACTTCCGGGCCCTGTACCCGGTGCTGCGCGCCGACCCGTCCCTGTGGTGCGTGTCGGCGTGGAACGATAACGGCAGAGACGCCCTGGTGGACCCGTCCAGAGCGGGGCGGCTCTACAGAACCGACTTCTTCCCCGGGCTGGGCTGGATGCTGCTGAAGGACGTGTGGGAGGAGCTGCAGCCCAAGTGGCCCGCCGCCTTCTGGGACGACTGGATGCGCCAGCCGGAGCAGCGCCGGGACCGCTCCTGCATCCGCCCCGAGATCTCCCGCACCATCACCTTCGGCCGCAAAGGCGTCAGCCTGGGTCAGTTCTTCGACCAGTACCTCCGCCACATCAAGCTCAACACGGAGTTCGTGCCTTTTACCCAACGGGACCTGTCGTATCTGCTAAAGGAGACGTACGATGACCGGTTCATCAGGGAGACGTACGGCGCCCCGCTGGTGAAGTTTGAGGATCTGCAACAAGGGGCCGGCCTCGGAGGCCCCGGGCCCTACCGGGTTCAGTACTCCACCCGGGACGGCTTTAAGGTCTTTGCTCGAAATCTGGGCGTGATGGATGACTTGAAGTCCGGCGTTCCTCGTACAGGTTACAGGGGCGTGGTGGACTTCCTGTACCGGGGTCGGAGGGTCTTCCTGGCTCCCCCAGAGGGCTGGAGCCACTATGACGTCAGCTGGAGCTGAGAGACGGGTCAGAGACGGGTCAGAGACGGGTCAGAGACGGGTCGGACCCCGACGGGGAGACGGCCTCTCAGCCGCATGAAGGGCTGAAGCAGCACTGACTGGGACATCCAGAGTTGACCCGGGCCTGTTTGTTACAGAACCCTGACTCTGGATCAGCCGGTGCCACACACCCGTCACGGAGAGTACTCCACCTGAGCCCCCCTGAGCCGGCGCCCCCCCAGGCCGTGTCTCTGGGGGTTCGACTCCGGTGGACAACGGGCCCGATCACACTCAGCCACACAAGGCTCACCTCCAGAACCCGTCTTCATCCGGCATCAGGACAGCTGTTTGGTCCAGCTCTTCAAACCCGGGGACTAATGCGAGGCTGTTTGCTCCTCGGCGTCTCAGAGGGCCCTGAAGGCACCACGTCATCTGTGGCTAACATTGACCATTAAAGACATTTCACCAGAACTTTAACCAATGAGATTGGAATTCACTCTTTTTAAAGGAGACCTTGAAGGAAACCAGCAAACCAAGTCAAAACCAACCTCATCCAGGGAGGAGCGAGGAGCAGAGGCCTCCTCTGGACCCGCCTGACCCAGGACCAGAGTCCCTCTGCTGGAGTGGAACACCCCATGTGGGCGGAGTCCCCCAGGAGCAGGAGAGGGTGGAGCTCCTCTTCACATGGCAGGTTTGGTTCCTGGTCAAAGTTCGTCGTCATTTCTAAGATGACCTTCCATCAGCTGATCTAGGATCAGTAACACATTAATGAGCTGCTTTATTGACCGAGTGTGTTCTAGGAGGTGGTGGAGCTCCTGCTCAAGCTGCTCTGGGAAGGCCCGCTTTTCTTTTGTCACGTCTGTATTTAATATTCTGCTGAGATAATCCCCTTCTCTACTCTGAGCGTGAAGAAGAACATGGGGAACATGAAGGAACTTAAATGCTACGCTGATTTACAAGTGATTGAATTGTCTTGAACTTGACGCTGCTGATGAAGTGGTGACCCTGACGTCCTGACGGTCACATGACACGCGACCTTGTGCTGTTGTGAAACACCGCGATGCTCTGGGCGTGTGCAACGAGAAGGTTACCGCTGTCCTGTACGAGTCTGTGGTGACGTGAACAACCACTGCCTGATGTGTTTATAACTTTAATACTATATAAATAAAATCAACTATTTTGCTATCTGCCCACATGCTGAGTGTTTCCTCTCATTCAGCGTTCTGAAGCGAGCGTCCTGCCTCTGAGAAGAATATGAATATTAATGAGCTGCAGTCCTCTTCTCCATCTACCTGGACTCCAGGAAAGTCTCCGCCTGCTGCACCGCCGCCGGCCGCCCGCCGGTGTGCCGGAGGACCTGTGGGTGGTGTCATCGTGGTCAGAAACATACTAAAGTACACATGATGCACTTACACACATGACAGATCAAGTAAGGATTCCTCACACATTAAATCCGTAGTTTGAATTTCAATTACAGTCCCGCAGTAGGAGCGTGTGCAGAGAGCGAGGTCCTGAATGTTCTGTAGTTCATAGGAACTGATTGGAATATTAAAGCCCCACTATGTCACTTTTCCACCTTAAAATAACAGCTTGAAAAACATGGTGCCGCTACAATGACTTTTAATATGTTGATGTCTCCTCCTCCTCCTCCTCCTCCTCCACTGCCATCGGGGTCTGTGGCCAGAAAACTGCTGAATGTAAGATGTTGGGACCGGCCCGGTACTTCTGGTTGAGGAACAGGAAGTACGTCAACTTGCTTTCTGTCATGATGACCAGCGTCTCATAGTCCAGTCCTCCTCACAGTTGACTTTTTATTTGCTCCGCTACGCGACGTAGAGACAGAGAGACATGCTGTGTGGAGCTCCGATCAGCTGGCAGCTCACTAGCTGGAAGAGCCATATATGGCTTGAGAGGCAGAGGTTTTACAGGTTTTATACCTGAAGGGGGCGCTACAGGGGAAAAGTTACATAGTGTCGCTTTAAAATGGTCATTTATTCACTAACTTCTGTTTGGAACGGGATGGGTGGTAAATCAGTTCAGTTTATTTTGTATATAGTATCATAATAACACATTTGCCTCAGAGGGCTTTACAATCTGTACATATAGACATCCCTGACCTCACATCAGGAACAACTTCCAAAAATAGAAAAATAACTTTCAGGATAAATAAGAGAAGAATCCTTCAGGAGAGAACAGAGGAGGATCAATAGATGTCATGTGACCAGGTGAACAATAGATGTCATGTGACCAGATGAACAATAGATGTCATGTGACCAGTTAAACAATAGAGGTCATGTGACCAGATGAACAATAGATGTCATGAGACCAGATGAACAATAGATGTCATGTGAACAGGTGAACAATAGATGTCATGTGACCGGATGAACAATAGATGTCATGTGACCGGATGAACAATAGATGTCATGTGACCAGATGAACAATAGGTGTCATGTGACCAGGTGAACAATAGATGTCATGTGACCAGATGAACAATAGGTGTCATGTGACCAGGTGAACAATAGATGTCATGTGACCGGATGAACAACAGATGTCATGTGAACAAGTGAACAATATATGTCATGTGACCGGATGAACAATAGATGTCATGTGACCAGGTGAACAATAGATGTCATGTGATCAGATGAACAATAGATGGCATGTGACCAGATGAACAATAGATGTCATGTGACCACATGAACAATAGATGTCATGAGACCAGATGAACAATTGATGTCATGTGAACAGATGAACAATAGATTTCATGTGACCAGATGAACAATTCAATTCAATTCAATTCAGTTTATTTGTATAGCCCAGTTTCACAAATTACAAATTTGTCTCAGAGTGCTTTACAATCTGTACACATAGACATCCCTGCCCCAAAACCTCACATCGGACCAGGAAAAACTCCCAAATAACCCTTCAGGGGGAAAAAAAAGGGAAGAAACCTTCAGGAGAGAACAGAGGAGGATCCTCTCCAGGATGGACTGATGCAATAGATGTAATGTGTACAGAAGGACATATTTAGAGTTAAAATACATTCAAGGAATCTGACAGAGTTTATCAATAGTTCATATTTAGGCATATTCCACGATGGAGAGTTTGGAGACCTCCCAAGTGGAGGAGTGGGCGGAGTCCCAGCAGGGCAGTGGCACAGCTGGCGACAGGAACTCACGATCCAACCATCGAAGGTCCATCAGCAGATGGAATCTATGCCGTCTCATAGGGTCCGATGACCCCATGAGACGTGAAGTCAGAAGGACTCCGGGGAGAAGCAGAGTTAGTCATGTGTGATGGAGAGATGAAGATTCATCCATAGGAGAAAGAGAAGAGGAGAGAGGTGCTCAGTGCATCCTAAACATCCCCAGCAGCTATAAGCCTCTAGCAGCATCTCCAGGTGTGGACCAGGTGAACCTGACTCAGCCCTGACTATCAGCTCTGTCAAAGAGGAAAGTCTTCAGTCTACTCTTGAAGGTGGTGACTGTGTCTGCCTCCAGGACTGAAGGTGGAGCTGGTTCCATAAAAGAGGAGCTTGATAACTAAAGGCTCTGGCTCCCATTTTACATTTTAAGACTCTAGGAACTACAAGTAGCCCCGCATTTAGTGAGCGCAGCTCTCTGGTGGGGCGATACGGTACTACAAGCTCCTTAAGATATGATGGTGCATCACCAATTAAGGCTTTGTAAGTTAAGAGAAGAATTTTAAAAGTGATTCTTGATTTTACAGGGAGCCAGTGCAGAGCAGCTAGTGCAGGAGTCATGTGATCTCTTTTCTTAGTTTTAGTGAGAATACGAGCTGCAGCATTCTGGATCAACTGGAGGGACCTAAGAGATTTATTAGTGCAGCCTGATAATAAGGAGTTGCAGTAATCCAGTCTCGAAGTAACGAACGCGTGAACCAATTTTTCTGCATCTTTTTGAGACAAGATGTGCCTGATTTTTTAAATATTATGTAGATGGAAGAATGCAGTCCTTGAGATTTGCTTTATGTGGGAGTTAAAGGACAAGTCCCGATCAAAGATAACGCCGAGATTCTTTACAGTGGTGTTGGATGCTAGAGTAATGCCATCTACAGAAATCACATCACCAGATAATTGATCTCTGAGGTGCTCACAATAGATGTCATGTGACCACATGAACAATAGATGTCATGTGACCACATGAACAATAGATGTGACCAGATGAACAATAGATGTGACCAGATGAACAATAGATGTCATGTGACCAGATGAACAATAGATGTCATGTGACCAGATGAACAATAGATGTCATGTGACCAGTTAAACAATAGAGGTCATGTGACCGGATGAACAATAGATGTCATGAGACCGGATGAACAATAGATGTCATGTGAACAGGTGAAAAATAGATGTCATGTGACCAGATGAACAATAGATGTGACCAGATGAACAATAGATGTCATGTGACCAGATGAACAATAGATGTCATGTGACCAGTTAAACAATAGAGGTCATGTGACCGGATGAACAATAGATGTCATGAGACCGGTTGAACAATAGATGTCATGTGAACAGGTGAACAATAGATGTCATGTGACCGGATGAACAATAGATGTCATGTGACCGGATGAACAATAGATGTCATGTGACCGGATGAACAATAGATGTCATGTGACCAGTTAAACAATAGAGGTCATGTGACCGGATGAACAATAGATGTCATGAGACCGGTTGAACAATAGATGTCATGTGAACAGGTGAACAATAGATGTCATGTGACCGGATGAACAATAGATGTCATGTGACCGGATGAACAATAGATGTCATGTGACCGGATGAACAATAGATGTCATGTGACCAGAAGGAATCATTACAGAGCAACAACACATTCAATGAATATGAGTGTATGAATAGTTGGTAGTCGGCATGGACCACGATCCAGACGTATAGAGCAGCCTGATAATAAGGAGTTGACCTAAGAGACTTATAGAGCAGCTTGATAATAAGGAGTTGACCTAAGAGACTTATAGAGCAGCCTGATAATAAGGAGTTGACCTAAGAGACTTATAGAGCAGCCTGATCATAAGGAGTTGCAGTAATCCAGTCTAGAAGTATCGAACGTGTGAACCAATTGTTCTGCATCTTTTTGAGATGCAGACTAACAGGTGTGTCAGATTGTCTTCCTTTCTGGTCCACTTCCTAACTTCCTCCAAGCTTTCCAACTGTGGGTCCTTTCTTTTCATATTATTTGAAGGTGTCCACTAACATGCCTGATTTCAGCCTCCTAATAAATGAAACTGAAACGTTAGGTTGCTGACGTGTACTTAAAGAAACAGCAGCCATTGTCCAGAACCGGCCTGGACAAGGCAAACCGACCCTCGTAACCTAGAATCTCTCCTGAAGTGGCCGTTAATAGGATCGCCAGTGTGCCGTGTGAACGTCACGGCGTGCGTGTGGCTTTGAGACTCCCCTGGCGTCCCTTAATTCATACATGTATGTTTTAAATGTCTCGTATACGGTATGTCTTTGATCAAGAAGGTCATTCTCCGCAGCAAAGACCCAGCTTGTCTTATTCAGACGAAGAGCATCTGTGGCGTGGTCCTGCGTCACGGGGCCGAACTGTCGCGCTCGATGACGTCTCAGCATGCGACGGGAGGAGTTGAAGGACCCACCAAACTCACGGCAGCAGCGCAGCCGGAGACGCATTTAGACGCCTGTTCTTTAGACGCCTGTTCTCTAGACGCCTGTTCTTACGCCTGTTCTCGAGACGCCTGTTCTCTAGACGCCTGTTCTTACGCCTGTTCTCTAGACGCCTGTTCTTACGCCTGTTCTCTAGACGCCTGTTCTCTAGACGCCTGTTCTTACGCCTGTTCTCGAGACGCCTGTTCTTACGCCTGTTCTCGAGACGCCTGTTATTTAGGCGCCTGTTCTGAAGCCTGTCCTCCTCGCGGAGGAGCTCGTGTGGTAGAAGCCGGTGAGTGACGTCACGGTGAGAACACGCAGAAACACACTTTCTGTTACTTCCGATTTGTAGGCTACTTGTAGTTTACAGAGCACGTTCAAATGTATTCGTATGTTTGTATATGTGGAGATGTGCGTAGCAGCATTGAATAGCCTCCTTAGTTCCGCTGTATAACTACTGGCTGTGATACGTTAGCGCTATATAAATAAGCTTTGTTGTTATCAACCCGAGACTCAGGCCACCATTGAGCGTCAAGTATTACGATTCAGAAGTGAGAAGAAGTGACCAACGAGTCACAGCTGACTCTGTCTCGGAGGCGTGTGTCCGCTGACCCTGCTCCTCCTGCTCCTCCTGCTCCTCCTGCTCCTCCTGCTCCTCCTGCTCCTCCTGCTGCTCCTGCTGCTCCTGCTGCTCCTCCTGCACAGATGTCGTGTTTTGGTGGCGATCCCAACTTCTGCTCTGAATGTGGGAACGTGCTCCCTCTGCCCGGGGCGCAGGACACGGTGCGCTGCCCGCGCTGCGCCTTCTGCATCCCGGTGGCAGGTACACACACACACACACACACACACACACGCGCACACACACACACACACACACACACACGCACACACTGGGGATCAGCTGGACATCATCTCCACGGTTAAAGACGTACATTTAAGAACGTGTTTGTGAAGATCTAAATTCATCTCTGCAGTTAAACATCCTTTATAAACCCTTTATAAAGGATGAGCAGCAGAAACAATGACGTGGTGCCCTAGGTAGTCCTCCTAGAAGTAAACTACACATAGTACCAGAGCTGCCAACTCTCACGGTTTCGCCGTGTGACGCTTTTGCGTGTTTTCACGCTCTCACGCCACACAACCAATGTATCACGGCAAAAGAAAGTCTGATTTGGGCCGAAGCGCGTTGGCTCCTTTTCAAACTCCGGACGGTAGATGGCGCTAAGGAGCTTATCAGTAAACATATTCGCTGCATACACATCTATTGACTCCAAAGTATGGAGGACTAAAAATGACATAAGTATAAATAAATAAATAAATTAATAAATATAGGAATACATAAATAAATCCTTAAATAAATGTATAAATGCTTAAATAAATATAGGAATGAATGAATATAAGTTATAAATCAACAGGACATCATTAAATAAATATATTTCTACATTTCTGTATTTCTTCATTTATTTATTTCTCTATTTATGTGTCCACACGTATTTCTTCATTTATTTATGTGTGACATTTACGTGTCCGTATATTCAAATGAGCTGGGCCTCTGTCTAAAGCCTGATTGGTCACAGGAGTGTGATGCACCTGGTGTGTTGTGCTCTACTCCTCCTGCCTGGCACATGGTGCTGAAGTTGACTCGCTCAGCTCACCGTTAGCAGGAGTTAGCCGAGACAGCTTTTTGACTACAGCCGTTTATCAATTCCAAGTACACTGAGAACAGACTTGTGTTCTTTTGCAGTCTGGTCTTGGGGGTCTGGTCTTGGGGGTCTGGTCTTGGTTGTCTGGTTCTGGGGGTCTGGTCTTGGGGGTCCAGACTCTGGAGGACGCAGGGCGGTCTTTCTGGTCTTGTGACGTCACCACATCGACTGCTGCTGCTCATGAATTGACTCCAATGATTCGCTGTAACTTCACAGTGGAGTAGAATGTGTGTTTATGTCGTTTGGCGTAGGCTACGAATAAACGGTAATAACTACAACGTGTCGTAGCTTTCTGACCCAGGGTCGCTACAATTTGAAGTTATGAATCTTAACCCTCAGTCAAATTGACGTATCGTTATCTTTTAATAAATAATAAACTCTTTGTGCTCTTTAGATCCTCCCAAACCTATGTATATCTCATGTTCATCTCTACGGAGACATCAGAGCCAGCGGAGCATTTCAAAAAGTCCTGCCGAGACCCGGCTGCTGTCGGCGGCCACGCGGCGCTGAGCGCCCGGCGCCCGGAGCTCCGTGTCCCCGAGCAGGACCTCAAGTCTCCATCGGAGATCCTTATCAGGCTGAATCTCGATAAACCAACCACAGATTTGATGCTTAAACTACTAACTTCTCGGCTGAAAACATCCTTAAATTACATTCCGTGACTCAACAGTAGTATTTAGAATGTACGGACAAGAAGGCATAATACACGCTGTTCGTCTACAGGTCCAAGTGATAGGGATCGATTGCTTCTGTCTTGCTCCCCGACTTGACCAATCAGGCTTTAGACAGAGGTTCAGACCGCACAGCTCATTTGAATATACGGACACGTAAATGTCACATAAATAAATGAAGAAATACGTGTGGACACATAAATAGAGAAATAAATAAATGAAGAAATACAGAAATGTAGAAATATATTTATTTAATGTTATCCTGTTGATTTATAACTTATATTCATTCATTCCCATATTTATTTATTTATACATTTATTTAATAATTTATACATTTATTTAAGGATTTATTTATTTATTCCTATATATATTTATTCATTTATTTATTTATTCATACTTAAGTCATTTTTAGTCCTCCATACCAAAGAGTCCCGGAGTTAGCAGCAGAAGAAGATGTTCAGACAGACACAGCGAGCAGAGACCACGGTATGCTAATGCAGGGCTCTCAAGTGTCGCATTGAGAGTGACAGTCACGCATGTCGGTCTTAACTCACGCTCTCCCGCCACACATCGGATTTCTCACGCTGAAAAACCTCTCGGCTATTTCATGTTTTAATGTGCCGCCGCGCCAACATGAGCCGCGCTGACCTCACGGTGGAGAAATCAAACGCTCCCTGGAGGTTTGCTGTGAGGTGGTGCTTATCAGCCAATCAGAAAGAAGAGCTGGGCTACACAATAGCCAATCAGAAAAGGACCTATCTGTAATCCAGCAACCAATGAAAATAAAGCATCAGTCACTCTTACCTGTCTTTAGAACCTGAGAGCTGCTAATGACATGTGGTTCAACTAAGTACTCTCTCTCTTAAACTTTACATCTTGAAATAAATAATGTGTTGTGTTTGTTTGTGTGATTTTGTGATGTGATGTAAACTCAGCTGTCATAACAAGCAGGAGAGCTCTGTAGTAGTTTATACTGTAGTCTCCTATATGGTAGTTTATACTGTAGTCTCATATATGGTAGTTTATACTGTAGTCTCCTATACATAGTAGTTTGTAGTCTCCTATACATAGTAGTTTGTAGTCTCCTATACATAGTAGTTTGTAGTCTCCTATACATAGTAGTTTATACTGTAGTCTCCTATACATAGTAGTTTGTAGTCTCCTATACATAGTAGTTTATAGTCTCCTATACATAGTAGTTTATACTGTAGTCTCCTATACATAGTAGTTTGTAGTCTCCTATACATAGTAGTTTATACTGTAGTCTCCTATACATAGTAGTTTGTAGTCTCCTATACATAGTAGTTTGTAGTCTCCTATACATAGTAGTTTGTAGTCTCCTATACATAGTAGTTTATACTGTAGTCTCCTATACATAGTAGTTTGTAGTCTCCTATACATAGTAGTTTATACTGTAGTCTCCTATACATAGTAGTTTGTAGTCTCCTATACATAGTAGTTTATACTGTAGTCTCCTATACATAGTAGTTTATACTGTAGTCTCCTATACATAGTAGTTTGTAGTCTCCTATACATAGTAGTTTGTAGTCTCCTATACATAGTAGTTTGTAGTCTCCTATACATAGTAGTTTATAGTCTCCTATACATAGTAGTTTATACTGTAGTCTCCTATACATAGTAGTTTGTAGTCTCCTATACATAGTAGTTTATACTGTAGTTTATACTGTAGTCTCCTATACATAGTAGTTTGTAGTCTCCTATACATAGTAGTTTGTAGTCTCCTATACATAGTAGTTTATACTGTAGTCTCCTATACATAGTAGTTTGTAGTCTCCTATACATAGTAGTTTATACTGTAGTCTCCTATACATAGTAGTTTGTAGTCTCCTATACATAGTAGTTTGTAGTCTCCTATACATAGTAGTTTATACTGTAGTCTCCTATACATAGTAGTTTGTAGTCTCCTATACATAGTAGTTTATAGTCTCCTATACATAGTAGTTTATACTGTAGTCTCCTATACATAGTAGTTTATAGTCTCCTATACATAGTAGTTTGTAGTCTCCTATACATAGTAGTTTATACTGTAGTCTCCTATACATAGTAGTTTGTAGTCTCCTATACATAGTAGTTTATAGTCTCCTATACATAGTAGTTTATACTGTAGTCTCCTATACATAGTAGTTTATAGTCTCCTATACATAGTAGTTTGTAGTCTCCTATACATAGTAGTTTATACTGTAGTCTCCTATACATAGTAGTTTGTAGTCTCCTATACATAGTAGTTTATAGTCTCCTATACATATCGTGCCTGTGGACTGTTGTACAGCAACACTACCCATCTGTAACCTTGGATCTGACACACGTTCCTGTGTGAACGCCCTCTGACCCCGACTCGCCCTCTGACCCCGACTCGCCCTCTGACCCCCAGAGTTCTCGGGCCAGGAGATCCGCTCCACGGTGGTGTTCAACCCAGAGGAGCGTCTGTCGGTGGCCCTGCAGGACGAGGAGGACTCTGAGCTGAAGGGGCCTGTGGTAAGACCGGCCGGCCGCCGGCCGCCGGGCGCCGCGTGACGGACGCCGCTCCCCGCCGCTCACCGCCTGCTCCCCGCTGCTCCCTACAGATAGACAGGCGCTGCTCCCGCTGCAACAAGGAGGGGATGGTGTACCACACCAGGCAGATGAGGTCCGCAGACGAAGGGCAGACCGTCTTCTTCACCTGTGTCCACTGCAGGTGAGCACTGTGGGGCAGTTCAGGTGAACAGGTGCTGTGTGAGCGGCTGCTGATCCAGGGGGTGTGTTCCAGGCATCAAGAGAAGGAGGATTCCTAGGAGGAGGTGCAGCTCCGCCTCCCCCTGCTGGAGCCCAGCGGTCAGAGGCTTCACAACAGAGACCAACGACGGGCCAACACAGCGCCTCCCTCTGCGCCTCCCTCAGTTCGACGAGGAGTCCTTCATACAAGAGGATGTTCACTAAAGAACGGAGAGTTACACGTTCACTGGTCAGAACGACGTCGCCTCCCTCTGAGAGCAGACTGACGGGAAGACGTCTGGCAGGAAGAGCACATCCTGACGCGTTATTCAGCTTCAAATACAACAATACATGATACATGTTGACATCAAATGAAACCTATGAAAAAGATTTGTCTTCAGTTACCTTTTTAAACTACCTCATTAGAACAAATGAAATCATGCGTTTGGTTGTGACACGAGGTAAGGAGGGAGGACACGGGATGCACGAGGTAAGGAGGGAGGACACGGGATGCACGAGGTAAGGACGGAGGACACGGGATGCACGAGGTAAGGAGGGAGGACACGGACCCTGTGACGAGGCTCCAGAGCTACATGGAGGAGGTCAAAGGTGATGGAGGAGAAGAGGAGGAGAGTTCATAGGTTGTAATGACTCCTTTCATTTAATATATTCAGGCATCCACTAATGCAGAGATGATGTTAGCAGGGGCCGCTATTTCAAAACGTGTAATCCCGATCAGAATGATCCGGATAATCAGATCCTCTTTCTTCAGCCACGGATCACCGGATCCATCCCGTATTTAAGGACTTTGCGGGATTGGATCAGAGTGATCCTCATACCGGCAGATTGGGATTTCCAAACCCGGGCCCGCCCCCTAGATCACGGACAGGTAACCGGAAGTGGAGCGAACATTTACGGAAAAAAGGAGAAGCTGGCACAACGATGGTCTCTAAATCTAAGTATAATATTGTCAGTGTTGATGCGTCCTAAAACGAGATGAAAGGTAGTCACTATATTGAGATATCACATTACGTAAATCCACACAAAGTTGTGTGTGTGTGTGTGTGTGTGTGTGTGTGTGTGTGTGTGTGTGGGGGAGAACAGATTACATTACATGTCATTACAGATCCAACAACTACACACACAAGTCTTTCTGAAATCCATTTGTTCGACAAGTTCTATTAAACCCGTTGTTCCGGTCATGTAGAATAATCTACCGATGAATATGTGGATTATTTTAAGTCTACACAATTCAATTCAATTCAGTTTATTTGTATAGCCCAGTTTCACAAATTACAAATTTGTCTCAGAGTGCTTTACAATCTGTACACATAGACATCCCTGACCTTTGACCTCACATCGGACCAGGAAAAACTCCCAAATAACCCTTCAGGTGGAAAAGGGAAGAAACCTTCAGGAGAGAACAGAGGAGGATCCTCTCCAGGATGGACAGAACAATAGATGTCATGTGACCAGAAGAGATTTAGAGTTAAAATACATTCAAGGAATCTGACAGAGTTTATCAATAGTTCATATTTAGGCATATTCCACGATGGAGAGTTTGGAGACCTCCCAAGTGCAGGAGTGGGCGGAGTCCCAGCAGGGCAGTGGCACAGCTGGCGACAGGAACTCACGATCCAACCATGGATGGTCCATCAGCAGATGGATCTATGCCGTCTCATAGGGTCCGATGACCCCATGAGACGTGAAGTCAGAAGGACTCCGGGGAGAAAGCAGAGTTAGTCATGTGTGATGGAGAGATGAAGATTCATCCATAGGAGAAAGAAAAGAGGAGAGAGGTGCTCAGTGCATCCTAAACATCCCCAGCAGCTATAAGCCTATACCAGCATATCCAGGGGCTGGACCAGGGCAAACCTGATTCAGCCCTGACTATCAGCTCTGTCAAAGAGGAAAGTCTTCAGTCTACTCTTGAAGGTGGTGACTGTGTCAGCCTCCCGGACTGAAGGTGGAAGCTGGTTCCATAAAAGAGGAGCTTGATAACTAAAGGCTCTGGCTCCCATTTTACATTTTAAGACTCTAGGAACTACAAGTAGCCCCGCATTTAGTGAGCAGCTCTCTGGTGGGGCGATATGGTACTACAAGCTCTTTAAGATATGATGGTGCATCACCAATTAAGGCTTTGTAAGTTAAGAGAAGAATTTTAAAAGTGATTCTTGATTTTACAGGGAGCCAGTGCAGAGCAGCTAGTGCAGGAGTAATGTGATCTCTTTTCTTAGTTTTAGTGAGAATACGAGCTGCAGCATTCTGGATCAACTGGAGGGACCTAAGAGATTTATTAGTGCAGCCTGATAATAAGGAGTTGACCTAAGAGACTTATTAGTGCAGCCTGATAATAAGGAGTTGACCTAAGAGACTTATAGAGCAGCCTGATAATAAGGAGTTGACCTAAGAGACTTATAGTGCAGCCTGATAATAAGGAGTTCACCTAAGAGACTTATAGAGCAGCCTGATAATAAGGAGTTGACCTAAGAGATTTATTAGTGCAGCCTGATAATAAGGAGTTGCAGTAATCCAGTCTCGAAGTAACGAACGCGTGAACCAATTTCTCTGCATCTTTTTGACACAAGATGTGCCTGATTTTTGAAATATTACGTAGATGGAAGAATGCAGTCCTTGAGATTTGCTTTATGTGGGAGTTAAAGGACAAGTCCCGATCAAAGATAACGCCGAGATTCTTTACAGTGGTGTTGATGCTAGAGTAATGCCATCTACAGAAATCACATCACCAGATAATTGATCTCTGAGGTGATCACAGTAGAATTACTTCGGTTTTGTCTGAGTTTAACATCAAGAAGTTGCCGGTCATCCATGTTTTTATGTCACTAAGACATCTTGAATTTTAGTGAGTTGGTTAGTCTCCTCTGGTTTTATCGATAGATATAGTTGAGTATCATCTGCATAACAATGAAAGTTTATGGAGTGTTTCCTGATAATATTGCCCAAAGGAAGCATGTATAAGGTCAATAGAATTGGTCCAAGCACAGAACCTTGTGGAACTCCATGACTAACGTTGGTGGTCATCGAGGCTTCATCGTTTACAAATACAAACTGAGATCCATCTGATAAATAGGATTTAAACCAACTTAGGGCGGTGCCTGAAATACCAATCGACTGCTCCAGTCTCTGTAATAGGATGTTATGGTCAATGGTGTCGAATGCAGCACTAAGGTCTAACAAGACCAGTACAGAGAGGAGTCCTCTATCAGCACTAAGGTCTAACAAGACCAGTACAGAGAGGAGTCCTCTATCAGCACTAAGGTCTAACAAGACCAGTACAGAGAGGAGTCCTCTATCAGCACTAAGGTCTAACTAGACCAGTACAGAGAGGAGTCCTCTATCAGCACTAAGGTCTAACTAGACCAGTACAGAGAGGAGTCCTCTATCAGCACTAAGGTCTAACAAGACCAGTACAGAGAGGAGTCCTCTATCAGCACTAAGGTCTAACAAGACCAGTACAGAGAGGAGTCCTCTATCAGCACTAAGGTCTAACAAGACCAGTACAGAGAGGAGTCCTCTATCAGCACTAAGGTCTAACTAGACCAGTACAGAGAGGAGTCCTCTATCAGCACTAAGGTCTAACTAGAC
The DNA here is from genome assembly GCA_036178185.1 of Liparis tanakae. Lineage (NCBI taxonomy): Eukaryota > Metazoa > Chordata > Actinopteri > Perciformes > Liparidae > Liparis > Liparis tanakae. The sequence goes on from JAYMGU010000029.1 coordinate 238,256, forward strand.
CAGTACAGAGAGGAGTCCTCTATCAGCACTAAGGTCTAACTAGACCAGTACAGAGAGGAGTCCTCTATCAGCACTAAGGTCTAACTAGACCAGTACAGAGAGGAGTCCTCTATCAGCACTAAGGTCTAACTAGACCAGTACAGAGAGGAGTCCTCTATCAGCACTAAGGTCTAACTAGACCAGTACAGAGAGGAGTCCTCTATCAGCACTAAGGTCTAACTAGACCAGTACAGAGAGGAGTCCTCTATCAGCACTAAGGTCTAACTAGACCAGTACAGAGAGGAGTCCTCTATCAGCATTAAGGTCTAACAAGACCAGTACAGAGAGGAGTCCTCTATCAGCACTAAGGTCTAACTAGACCAGTACAGAGAGGAGTCCTCTATCAGCACTAAGGTCTAACTAGACCAGTACAGAGAGAAGTCCTTTATCTGCTGCCATTAAGAGGTCATTCGTAATCTTCACCAGTGCCGTCTCTGTGCTGTCATCACGAGGACTGGGTCCTCGCGCTGCTTTATGGAGGCCCACGCGCTTCCTTCTCGGCCCAGCAGGTGTCGCTACTGCGCCCTTCAAGTGGTTCCACGGTGGCATTGAAGTAGCAGAAGAAGAAGATGACCAATAGGGTCGCTGCTATTACGGTCACATGACCTGGAAACATGGCCGCGCAACGAAAGACAACAATGTAGATCCTGTGTACGTTAAACAGTCTCCTGTCGTCCTCGCGCTGGATAACGCGCCGCACACACCTGAGCTCTCCCCGGTGACGTCAGCTGTCTCACGTAAACTCCGTTGTCGTGACCCCCCCCCCCGTAGACCATGAAGCTGCGCGTGCAGCTGCAGTGTAAGAATCTCCACGAGTACCTGCGGGAGCTGAGCCCGGAGGTCCTGGACCGCCTGTACAACCACCCGGCCACCTGCTTGGCTGTCTACAGGTGAGCTGCGGCCCGCCGTGACGTCACGGGCGCGTGACTCCCGCAGGTGACATGGGGTCGTGTCCTCCGCAGGGAGCTGCCCTCGCTGGCTAAGAACTACGTGATGCGGATGCTGTTCCTGGACCAGCCGCTCCCCCAGGCGGCGCTGGCGCTATGGGTCAAGATCGAGAGTCAGAGGTGAGTCTGGTGGTGGGCCTAGGGTCAGGGTCAGGGTTAGGGTCAGGGTTAGGGTTAGGGTCAGGGTCAGGGTTAGGGTCAGGGTCAGGGTTAGGGTCAGGGTCAGGGTCAGGGTTAGGGTCAGGGTCAGGGTCAGGGTTAGGGTCAGGGTTAGGCCTATAGTCTGGCCTCAGGCCCAGCAGACGAGCCGCCGCTCAGCTCGCCCCTTGTGTCCCCTTGTGTCCCTCATGTCCCCTCGTGTCCCCTTGTCTCCCCTCATGTCCCCTGTCCTCTTGTCTCCCCTCATGTCCCCTGTCCCTCATGTCCCCTGGTGTCCCTCATGTCCCCTGTCTCCAGGGATCACGATGCGTGTGTGCTGGTGCTGGCGGGCCTGCGCCTGTGGCACAGCCAGCAGCTGCAGGGCGGCCTGCAGGGACACATCCTGAACCCGGTGTTCAAAGACAACCTGCGCATCGCGCTGCTGGGCGGGTAGGTGACCCCCCCCCCCCCCCCCCTCACCTGTCTGTTAGCCTGAGTGGTCCACCTGGTAAAGCCTCTTCACACAGGGGCAAAGCCTGGGCCGACGAGGGCAGCTCGCTGGGCCCCGACCGCCACGCGCGGGACATCGAGAGCCTGGACCGCTACGCCATGGAGCGCTGGGAGGTGGTGCTGCAGTTCATGGTGGGCTCGCCCTGCGCCGCCGTCAGCCAGGACCTGGCTCAGCTGCTGGTGCAGGCCGGCCTCATGAAGAGGTACCCGCCCCCTCATGTGTTCACCCGTCACGTTCATGTTGAACGCTGAAGAATCTCTACTCCCCCTACTCCCCCCAGCTGAGCCTAACCACGCCCCTACTCCCCTCCATCTGAGCCTAGCCACGCCCCTACTCCCCTCCATCTGAGCCTAGCCACGCCCCTACTCCCCCTAGCTGAGCCTAACCACGCCCCTACTCCCCTCCAGCTAAGCCTATAGCCACGCCCCTACTCCCCTCCAGCTGAGCCTAGCCACGCCCCTACTCCCCTCCAGCTGAGCCTAGCCACGCCCCTACTCCCCTCCAGCTGAGCCTAGCCACGCCCCTACTCCCCTCCAGCTGAGCCTAGCCACGTCCCTACTCCCCTCCAGCTGAGCCTAACAACCCCCCCACTCCCCTCCAGGAGAAGCTTCTCGTACATCCGTAATGACAAAGTCCCCCAAGACGCATCCGCCTCCACTTCTGTAGAATTATGGGGAATCCAGACGTAAGAGCGCTAAATGAGAAGCTCCCTGACCTGTGTTGACTGGTTGTGTGTCCCCCATGTTGTCCTCTGCTCCTCCGCCAGTGAGGCCGGGGAGGCGCCCTACATCACGTCGGCTGGCTTCCAGTTCCTCCTCCTGGACACGGCCTCCCAGCTGTGGTACTTCACCCTGCAGTACCTCAACACGGCTCAGGTATCTGCTGGTTGGACCTCAGACGAATGTGAAGCGCTTACAGTGACCTGTTAGTTATAAGGACATCATTAGATACATGTATTTCTACATTTATTATTTCTTCATTTATTTATGTCACATTTACGTGTCCGTATATTCAAATGAGCTGGGCGGTCCAGACCTCTGTCTGAAGCCTGATTGGCCACAGGGGTGTGATGCACCTGGTGTGCTGTGCTCTACTACTCCTGCCTCGCTCAGCTCACCGTTAGCACGAGTTAGCCGAGACAGCTTTTTGACTTCAGACGTTTATCAATTCCAAGAACACCGAGAACAGACTTGTGTTCTTTGGGGGTCTGGTCTTGGGAGTCTGGTCTTGGGTGTCTAGTCTTGGGGGTCTGGTCTTGGGTGTCTAGTCTTGGAGGTCTGGTCTTGGGTGTCTAGTCTTGGGGGTCTGGTCTTGGGTCTGGTCTTGGGTGTCTAGTCTTGGAGGTCTGGTCTTGGGTGTCTAGTCTTGGGGGTCTGGTCTTGGGTCTGGTCTTGGAGTCTGGTCTTGGGGGTCTGGTCTTGGGGGTCTGGTCTTGGGGGGTCTGGTCTTGTTGCTCGTGTTCCTGTGACGTCACGGTGAGTAGAACGTGTTGCGGGGTTCTGTTTGCCGTAGGCTCCGCCCACAGCAGCCTGGTACTTGTTCCTGAATTAACGGTATTAACTTTACGTCTCGTAGCTTTCTGACACGGGGTCGTGTTATGAATTTTAACCCTCAGTCAAATTGACGTAACGTTATCTTTTAATACATAATAAAGTCTTATATCTCATGTTTATCTCTACGGAGACGTCGGAGCCAGCGGAGCGTTTAATAAAGCGGGCTGCCGAGAGCGGCAGGACCTCCCGGATCCTCATCAGGCTGAATGTGGATAAACCAACCCCAGATGTGACGCTTAAACTACTAACTTCTGGGCTAAAAACATCCTTCAATGACAGTCCTGACTCAACACCAGTATGTTCAGAATGTACAGACAAGAACGCCTCATTAACGTGTTCTCTTCAGGGCCAGGTGCTCGGGATCGATTGCTTCTGTCTTGCTCCCCGACTCGACCAATCCTGTTTAACGATGAGGCTCAGACCGCCGGCTCATTACAAGGACACGTAAATGAATGAAGACATACGCGTGGACACATAAATACAGACATAAATGAATGAAGACATACGCGTGGACACATAAATACAGACATAAATGAATGAAGACATACGCGTGGACACATAAATACAGACATAAATGAATGAAGACATACGCGTGGACACATAAATACAGACATAAATGAATGAAGACATACGCGTGGACACATAAATACAGACATAAATGAATGAAGACATACGCGTGGACACATAAATACAGACATAAATGAATGAAGACATACGCGTGGACACATAAATGAATGAAGACATGCGCGTGGACACATAGATACAGACATAAATGAATGAAGACATACGCGTGGACACATAAATACAGACATAAATGAATGAAGACATACGCGTGGACACAAATGAATGAAGACATGCGCGTGGACACATAGATACAGACATAAATGAATGAAGACATACGCGTGGACACATAAATGAATGAAGACATGCGCATGGACACATAGATACAGACATAAATAAATGAAGACATACGCGTGGACACATAAATGAATGAAGACATGCGCGTGGACACATAGATACAGACATAAATGAATGAAGACATATGCGTGGACACATAGATACAGACATAAATTAATGAAGACATACGCGTGGACACATAAATACAGACATAAATGAATGAAGACATACGCGTGGACACATAAATACAGACATAAATGAATGAAGACATACGCATGGACACATAGATACAGACATAAATGAATGAAGACATACGCGTGGACACATAAATACAGACATAAATGAATGAAGACATACGCGTGGACACATAAATACAGACATAAATGAATGAAGACATACGCGTGGACACATAAATACAGACATAAATGAATGAAGACATACGCGTGGACACATAGATACAGACATAAATGAATGAAGACATATGCGTGGACACATAGATACAGACATAAATTAATGAAGACATACGCGTGGACACATAAATACAGACATAAATGAATGAAGACATACGCGTGGACACATAGATATAGACATAAATGAATGAAGACATACGCGTGGACACATAGATACAGACATAAATGAATGAAGACATACGCGTGGACACATAAATACAGACATAAATGAATGAAGACATACGCGTGGACACATAGATACAGACATAAATGAATGAAGACATATGGGTGGACACATAGTTACAGACATAAATGAATGAAGACATACGCGTGGACACATAAATACAGACATAAATGAATGAAGACATACGCGTGGACACATAAATACAGACATAAATGAATGAAGACATACGCGTGGACACATAGATACAGACATAAATGAATGAAGACATACGCGTGGACACATAAATACAGACATAAATGAATGAAGACATACGCGTGGACACATGAATACAGACTTAAATGAAGACATACGCGTGGACACATGAATACAGACATAAATGAATGAAGACATACGCGTGGACACATAGATACAGACATAAATGAATGAAGACATGCGCGTGGACACATAAATACAGACATAAATGAATGAAGACATATGCGTGGACACAAATACAGACATAAATGAATGAAGACATATGCGTGGACACATAAATACAGACATAAATGAATGAAGACATACGCGTGGACACATAAATACAGACATCTATATTTATTTAATGATGTCCTGTTTAGGTATAACTTCTATTTCTTCATTCCTTTATTTGAGCATTTATTTATTTATACGTGAGTTCTCCTGTCGGGGTGGGTTCTCCTGTCGGGGTGGGTTCTCCTGCCGGTGGGTTCTCTGTCGGTCAGTGGGTTCTCTGTCGGGGTGGGTTCTCTGTCGGTCAGTGGATTCTCTGTCGGGGTGGGTTCTTTGTGGGTCAGTGTTGTCCTGAGTGTCCCTGACCCTGAGCCTGGTCTGTTAGTCCAGAGGGATGGACCTGGTGGAGATCCTGTCCTTCTTGTTCCAGCTCAGCTTCTCCACTCTCAGCAGAGTAAGTGTGTGTGTGTGTGTGTCTGTGTGTGTGTCTGTGTGTGTGTGTTTGTATATGTGTGTCTGTGTGTGTGTGTTTGTATATATATGTGTGTGTGTGTGTGTGTCTGTCTGTGTGTGTGTCTGTGTGTGTGTGTTTGTATATATATGTGTGTGTGTGTGTCTGTCTGTGTGTGTGTCTGTGTGTGTGTGTTTGTATATATATGTGTGTGTGTGTGTCTGTGTGTGTGTCTGTGTGTCTGTGTGTGTGATTGTATATATGTGTGTGTGTGTGTCTGTGTGTCTGTGTGTGTGTCTGTGTGTGTGTGTTTGTATATATGTGTGTGTGTGTGTGTGTCTGTGTGTGTGTTTGTATATATATGTGTGTGTGTGTGTGTGTCTGTGTGTGTGTCTGTGTGTGTGATTGTATATATGTGTGTGTGTGTGTGTGTGTGTGTGTCTGTGTGTCTGTGTGTGTGTGTGTGTGTGTTTGTATATATGTGTGTGTGTTGTGTGTCTGTGTGTGTGTGTGTGTCTGTGTGTGTGTGTGTGTTTGTGTGTGCGTGTCTGTGTGTGTATGTTTGTATATGTGTGTGTGTGTGTATGTGTGTGTGTGTTTGTATATATGTGTGTGTGTGTGTCTGTCTGTGTGTGTGTCTGTGTGTGTGTGTTTGTATATATATATGTGTGTGTGTGTCTGTCTGTGTGTGTGTCTGTGTGTGTGTTTGTATATATATGTGTGTGTGTGTGTCTGTGTGTGTGTGTCTGTGTGTGTGTCTGTGTGTGTGATTGTATATATGTGTGTGTGTGTGTGTCTGTGTCTGTGTGTGTGTCTGTGTGTGTGTGTTTGTATATATGTGTGTGTGTTGTGTGTCTGTGTGTGTCTGTGTGTGTGTGTCTGTGTGTGTGTGTTTGTATATATGTGTGTGTGTGTTTGTATATATGTGTGTGTGTGTGTGTGTGTTTGTATATATGTGTGTGTGTGTGTGTGTGTGTGTTTGTATATATGTGTGTGTATATATGTGTGTGTGTGTCAGCAACATGCCTCAGCGGTCTGAAGGGAGCAGCTTGTTGTTGTTGTTGTTGTTGTTGTTGTCCTCAGGATTACTCGGTGGAGGGCATGAGTGAGTCGTTACTCACCTTCCTGCAGCACCTGAGGGAGTTTGGACTCGTCTTCCAGAGGAAGGTGAGGAGCAGGACCCAACACACACACACACACACACACACACACACACCATTACCATGAGGACCCAACTCACACTGGTCCACAGGTCTACTGGTCTATGGTCCACAGGTCCACTGGTCTACTGGTCTATGGTCCACTGGTCCACAGGTCCACTTGTCTATGGTCCACAGGTCCACTGGTCTACTGGTCTATGGTCCACAGGTCCACTGGTCTATGGTCCACTGGTCTACTGGTCTACTGGTCTATGGTCCACAGGTCCACTGGTCTACTGGTCTATGGTCCACTGGTCCACTGGTCTATGGTCCACAGGTCCACTGGTCTACTGGTCTATGGTCCACAGGTCCACTGGTCTACTGGTCTATGGTCCACATGTCCACTGGTCTACTGGTCTATGGTCCACTGGTCTATGATCTATGGTCCACTGGTCTATGGTCCACTGGTCTATGGTCCACTGGTCCACTGGTCTATGGTCCACTGGTCTATGATCTATGGTCCACTGGTCCACTGGTCTACTGGTCTATGGTCCACAGGTCCACTGGTCTACTGGTCCACTGGTCCACTGGTCTATGGTCCACTGGTCTATGATCTATGGTCCACTGGTCCACTGGTCTACTGGTCTATGGTCCACAGGTCCACTGGTCTACTGGTCCACTGGTCCACTGGTCTATGGTCCACTGGTCTATGATCTATGGTCCACTGGTCTATGGTCTATGGTCCACTGGTCCACTGGTCTATGGTCCACTGGTCCACTGGTCTATGGTCCACTGGTCTATGGTCCACTGGTCTATGGTCCACTGGTCCACTGGTCTACTGGTCTATGGTCTACTGGTCTATGGTCCACTGGTCTATGGTCCACTGGTCCACTGGTCTACTGGTCCACTGGTCTATGGTCCACTGGTCTATGGTCCACTGGTCCGCTGGTCCACTGGTCCACTGGTCCACTGGTCTATGGTCTATGGTCTACTGGTCTATGGTCCACTGGTCCGCTGGTCCACTGGTCTATGGTCCAATGGTCTATGGTCCACTGGTCTACTGGTCTATGGTCCACTGGTCCGCTGGTCCACTGGTCCACTGGTCTATGGTCTATGGTCTACTGGTCTATGGTCCACTGGTCCGCTGGTCCACTGGTCTATGGTCCAATGGTCTATGGTCCACTGGTCCACTGGTCTATGGTCCACTGGTCCACTGGTCTACTGGTCTATGGTCCACTGGTCCGCTGGTCCACTGGTCTATGGTCCACTGGTCCGCTGGTCCACTGGTCCACTGGTCCACTGGTCTACTGGTCTATGGTCCACTGGTCCGCTGGTCCACTGGTCCACTGGTCTATGGTCTATGGTCTACTGGTCTATGGTCCACTGGTCTATGGTCTATGGTCTACTGGTCTATGGTCCACTGGTCCGCTGGTCCACTGGTCTATGGTCCAATGGTCTATGGTCCACTGGTCTATGGTCCACTGGTCCGCTGGTCCACTGGTCCACTGGTCTATGGTCTATGGTCTACTGGTCTATGGTCCACTGGTCCGCTGGTCCACTGGTCTATGGTCCAATGGTCTATGGTCCACTGGTCCACTGGTCTACTGGTCTATGGTCCACTGGTCCGCTGGTCCACTGGTCTATGGTCCAATGGTCTATGGTCCACTGGTCCACTGGTCCGCTGGTCCACTGGTCCACTGGTCTATGGTCCAATGGTCTATGGTCTACTGGTGTTCTCCCAGTAGCTCTCTGGAGCGTGACGAGTCCAGCCTGAATGTGTTTCCAGAGCGGTAATAGAGTGACCCTGACGTAGTGACCTCTGACCTTCATCAGAGGAAGTCGAGGCGTTACTACCCGACCAGACTGGCCATCACCCTGGCGGCAGGAGTCACCACCTCCTCCACCTCCTCCTCCTCCTCCTCCTCCTCCATCTCCTCCATCCCTGGGACAGGAGACGCAGGCTTCATCGTGGTGGAAACCAATTACCGCATCTATGCCTACACAGGTACTGAAGCATCTGGTCCGTCAGACTCTCTACACCTCCGTGAAGCTCCTCCCCTCAGCCTCAGGTCAGGGGGCGGTTAGCGTAGCATCCCTAGCATGGGACCGGGTACCTGAAGCGTCCCGAGCGCTCCCCTGTCCCGTGTCCCTGAATGCATCAGCTGAGGCTGGTGGTGGACTGCTCCTGCTCCTGCTCCTGCTCCTGCTCCTGCTCCGTCCCCATGGTGACTCACTCCCCCTCCTCAGACTCGGAGCTGCAGATCGCCCTGGTGGCGCTCTTCAGCGAGATGCTGTACCGGTTCCCCAACGTGGTCGTGGCCCAGGTGACCCGCGAGTCGGTGCAGCAGGCCATCGCCAACGGCATCACGGCGCAGCAGGTAGGGTACCATGACAACCAGCATGGATACCCCCCCCCCGTGTTTAGAGGAGCCCTCGGCTGACTGTGTGGCATCTTTTGACCCCTCAGATTATCCACTTCCTCCGGACCAGAGCTCACCCCGTCATGCTTAAACAGGTACGCCCCCCGTGACGTGCCCCCCCTCAGTGTCCCCCCCCTCTCTGCAGACCCCAGTGCTGCCGCCCACCATCACGGACCAGATCCGCCTGTGGGAGCTGGAGAGGGACCGGCTGCAGTTCAGCGAGGGTGAGCTCACGGGACGTCGTCTTCGTCATTCTCCCAGCGGGTGGTGTTGGGGTCACATCTCCTCCACCCGCTGACCTGACGTAGCGATGCATTCAGGGGCATTCGCTCAGCACTCGTTCTACGAGCAGGTGAAGCGCTCCAACATTCTGTGTGAGGAATGAAAGTGAAGAGATGTCCGACAGCCTCTCAGGCCATCGGGGAGGCTCGTCTTCATCAGCCTGAGGGGTGGAGAGGAGCGGTCAGAGCGCTGCCCCGCTCGTCTTCATCACCCTGAGGGGTGGAGAGGATCCGGCCTCCCCACACTGTCCGTTGTGTAACTGACCGGTGACCTGAGCCTCTGACTCCTCCCCCTCCAGGAGTGCTCTACAACCAGTTCCTCTCCCAGGTGGACTTTGAGGTGCTGCGAGACCGAGCTCAGGTGGGTTGACTCCAGAGGACTGAATCATAACGTATGATCTAACCAAAGCATAGACCAGGACCAGGTCCAGGACCAGGTCCAGGTCCAGGACCAGGTCCAGGACCAGGACCAGGTCCAGGACTCACCCTGTGTGTCTCCAGGGTCTGGGCTGCCTGGTGTGGCAGGACGTGGCCCACAGGGTGATGGTGGTGTCGCCACTCGGACACAGCGAGGTCAAGAGGTTCTGGAAACGCCAGAAGTCCAACGCCTGATGACATCATCGCTGACTGTGACATCACAGCTGATGACATCACAGCTGATGACATCACACCTGACTGTGACATCACAGCTGATGACATCACGCCTGACTGTGACATCACGTGGTTCCTTGGAGATTATGTGATTATTTTGTACGTTTCATTAAATAATGGCTTTGATGTTTGGTGCTGGTCGTTCTTTACATTTAGTTGTGTAAATGTCTCCGGATGCTGGACACGGTGGATGGAGGTCATTGTCTGAGTGAAGGTGACCTCTAGAGACCTGAACCCCATGGAGCCTCTAGAGACCTGAACCCCATGGAGCCTCTAGAGACCTGAACCTCATGGAGCCTCTAGAGACCTGAACCCCATGGAGCCTCTAGAGACCTGAACATGGCCGTCCACCAACCTGACGGAGGAGCTCCCATATCCAGGTGTGACCATGTGTTGCATCATCCCCAAGAAGACTGAAGACTGAGGACATGAGACTGAACTGTTTTGATTTGAGCTGCAATGAAAATATATATACATATGTGAATATATATGTGTGTATATATACATATATATATGTGTATATACATACACATATTTATATATATATATATATATATATATATATATATATATATATATATATATATATACACATATATATATATATACTGTATATACACATATATAATATACATATACAGGACTGTCTCAGAAAATTAGAATATTGTGATAAAGTTCTTTATTTTCTGTAATGCAATATTTCAGTTGATTTGTAATGAATCCAGAATGCATGACATGCATTACAGAAAATAAAGAACTTTATCACAATATTCTAATTTTCTGAGACAGTCCTATATATATATATATATATATATATATATATATATATATATATATATATATATATATATATATATATATATATATATATATATATATATATATATATATATATATATATATATAGTTGTGTTGTCTGTGTTAGTAGGTGCAGGTTGAGGATCATCAAAGATGTCAAACATGAGTATTCAGTGTTATATATAATGTGACCGCCATGGCCACCGCGGGGCCGGCGGGCCGCGGCGCAGAGGCTCACGGAGAGATGACCGCATCAGTCCCGGGACCCGAGACGTCCTGACGGGGGCACCGACCAGAGCCGCAGCCGGGAGGGACCGGAGCACCGGCCGGGAGGCGCGACACCGCGAGCGAGACAGTCAGTGTCGGTAGCCAGTAGCGGGACCGCGGGGCCGGTAGCCGGTAGCGGGGGGCGGGTAGCGGGAGGCCGGTCGCCGGTAGCCAGTAGCCGGTGGCGGGGGGCCGGTAGCGGGGGCGGGGGGCCGGTAGCCGGTAGCCGGTAGCCGGTAGCGGGAGGCTAACGCAGCAAAACGTCGACGGAACCACAGGCCGCCAATGAAGCCAGGGACGTCGCGTGAAATCCCGAGCGGCTCGGGGTTCCCCAAACCGGCCGGTATACGGGAGAAGACACCGGGGGAAGAGGCGGAGGGGGGCGGGCGGAGATCCGGCATGATGGAGCGGAGAGGAGGGGACGAAGACTCCAGAGAGACCTGTGAGAACCCGGGCGGGACCGGAGGGGACGAGGACGAGTTGGACCCGAGGATTCAGGTACCGGATGAGCATGATCACCGTCTTCCTCACGGTAACGCGGGAACGGGCGACGCCGTGTGACGTTCAGGGACCGGGCTCATGTGTCCCGTCGGTCCCGTGTCGCAGGCGGAGCTGGAGCAGCTCAACCAGGCCAGCGACCAGATCAACCATCTGGAGCTGCAGCTGGACGTGAGGCCCGCCCGAGTCGTGAGTACCGAGGCGCGGCGCGGCGCGGCGCGGGCTGACTGCGGCTGTGTTCCCGCAGGACGCCCGGTCCAGCTACCGGAGGGTCCTCACCGACTCGGCCCGGAGGCTCGACGCGCAGGGACACCAGTTCGGTGCGTGCATCGAGAAAGCGAGGCCCTACTATGAAGCCCGCAGACTGGCCAAAGAGGTGCGTTCAGGAGCCTGCCTGTGTGTGTGTGTGTGTGTGTGTGTGTGTGTGTGTGTGTGGGGGGGGCACTGTCCAGGGTCCTGATCGGGGAAACACAAGCTACTTAGTTTTTACTTTTAAGGATTAACCAACATGCTGATGAGTTATTTGAACGTGTCATTGAACAATGACAACCAGAAGCAATAAAGCTAATAATAGATTATGAATCTTAACGGCTTAGCACTCATTTATAGTTATAGAAATACACATGAGAAAATGAGGAAAATGTCTTTGGCATCCAATCAATAGTGTTCATTTGCACATTTCAATAGTTATTACTTAAATCCCTGCATGAAAAGATTCATGTGATCACAACCATGACTCAGTTATTCACCTTCTTACTTCCATGCAGACGTCATGTGGAACAGAGTCACTACAGACTCTGTTCCACATGGAACCATTGAGATGTGGAACAGAGTCACTACAGACTCTGTTCCACATGGAACCTGAGATGTGGAACAGAGTCACTACAGACTCTGTTCCACATGGAACCTCTGAGATGTGGAACAGAGTAGCTACAGACTCTGTTCCACATGGAACCTCTGAGATGTGGAACAGAGTAGCTACAGACTCTGTTCCACATGGAACCTCTGAGATGTGGAACAGAGTAGCTACAGACTCTGTTCCACATGGAACCATTGAGATGTGGAACAGAGTCACTACAGACTCTGTTCCACATGGAACCTCTGAGATGTGGAACAGAGTAGCTACAGACTCTGTTCCACATGGAACCATTGAGATGTGGAACAGAGTAGCTACAGACTCTGTTCCACATGGAACCATTGAGATGTGGAACAGAGTAGCTACAGACTCTGTTCCACATGGAACCTCTGAGATGTGGAACAGAGTCACTACAGACTCTGTTCCACATGGAACCATTGAGATGTGGAACAGAGTCACTACAGACTCTGTTCCACATGGAACCTCTGAGATGTGGAACAGAGTAGCTACAGACTCTGTTCCACATGGAACCTCTGAGATTAGTCAGGATTCACCCATGACATTGGGTCTAGAGTACATATAATATAATATAATATACAATATATCAATAAAGGCCACACAATACCATGAGTAATACCCTCAGTAATACCCTCAGTAATACCATGAGTAATACCCTCAGTAATACCATGAGTAATACCCTCAGTAATACCATGAGTAATACCACAAGTAATACCATGAGTAATACCCTCAGTAATACCATGAGTAATACCACAAGTAATACCATGAGTAATACCCTCAGTAATACCATGAGTAATACCATGAGTAATACCCTCAGTAGTACCCTCAGTAACCCTCAGTAGTACCCTCAGTAATACTCTCAGTAATACTCTCAGTAATACCCTCAGTAATACTCTCAGTAATACCCTCAGTAGTACCCTCAGTAACCCTCAGTAGTACCCTCAGTAGTACCCTCAGTAACCCTCAGTAGTACCCTCAGTAACCCTCAGTAGTACCCTCAGTAATAGTAGTAGTAGTACCCTCAGTAGTACCCTCAGTAACCCTCAGTAGTACCCTCAGTAGTACCCTCAGTAACCCTCAGTAGTACCCTCAGTAGTACCCTCAGTAATAGTAGTAGTAGTAGTACCCTCAGTAGTACCCTCAGTAACCCTCAGTAGTACCCTCAGTAGTACCCTCAGTAGTAGTAGTAGTACCCTCAGTAGTACCCTCAGTAGTACCCTCAGTAACCCTCAGTAACCCTCAGTAGTACCCTCAGTAGTAGTAGTACCCTCAGTAGTACCCTCAGTAACCCTCAGTAGTAGTAGTAGTAGTAGTAGTAGTACCCTCAGTAACCCTCAGTAGTACCCTCAGTAACCCTCAGTAACCCTCAGTAGTACCCTCAGTAGTAGTAGTAGTACCCTCAGTAGTACCCTCAGTAACCCTCAGTAGTACCCTCAGTAGTACCCTCAGTAGTAGTAGTACCCTCAGTAACCCTCAGTAGTACCCTCAGTAGTACCCTCAGTAGTACCCTCAGTAGTACCCTCAGTAGTACCCTCAGTAATAGTAGTAGTAGTAGTACCCTCAGTAGTACCCTCAGTAACCCTCAGTAGTACCCTCAGTAGTACCCTCAGTAGTACCGTAGTACCTCAGTAACCCTCAGTAGTACCCTCAGTAATAGTAGTAGTAGTAGTACCCTCAGTAGTACCCTCAGTAACCCTCAGTAGTACCCTCAGTAGTACCCTCAGTAGTAGTAGTAGTACCCTCAGTAACCCTCAGTAACCCTCAGTAGTAGTAGTAGTAGTAGTACCCTCAGTAACCCTCAGTAGTACCCTCAGTAACCCTCAGTAGTAGTAGTAGTAGTAGTAGCCTCAGTAGTAGTAGTAGTAGTACCCTCAGTAGTACCCTCAGTAACCTAGTAACCCCCCCGTCCAGTAAGGACCATGTACCTCAGTAGTACATGTAGTAGTAGTAGTAGTACCGCTCAGTAGACCCTAGAGAGCTCAGTAACCCTCAGTAGTAGATGTAGTAGTAGTGGTAGTAGAGCCTGATGGCCGAGCAGGACGCCTCATGGACCCCACCTGGCAGGAGACCCTCAGTCACGCCACAGTAGAGAGAGTAGAGGGGGGGAGGGAGGGAGGGGGGAGAGAGAGGATAGATATATAGAGAGAGAGAGGGAGAGGAGAGAGGGAGAGAGGGAGAGAGGGGAGAGAGGGAGAGAGAGGAGGAGAGAGAGGATATATAGAGAGAGGAGAGAGGGAGAGGAGGGGGGAGAGAGGGAGAGGGGGAGAGAGAGAGGGACCTGTTGGGGAGAGAGAGGAGGATATAGATAGGAGAGAGAGAGGAGAGAGGGGGAGATATAGAGAGAGAGAGAGAGGAGGAGGGAGAGAGGAGGGAGGAGAGGAGAGAGAGAGGAGGGGAGAGAGGAGAGGAGAGAGAGAGAGAGAGAGAGAGAGAGATAGAGAGAGAGAGGGAGAGGGAGAGAGAGGAGAGAGAGGAGGGGAGAGAGAGAGAGAGAGAGAGGAGGGAGAGAGAGAGGGGAGAGAGAGAGAGGGAGGGAGAGAGGGAGAGGGAGAGATGGAGAGAGAGAGAGGGGAGAGAGAGAGGGAGAGAGAGAGGGAGGGAGAGAGAGAGAGAGAGAGAGGGGGAGAGAGAGGGGGAGAGGGGAGAGAGAGGGGAGAGAGAGGGAGAGGGGAGGAGGAGGGAGAGAGAGGAGAGAGGGAGAGGAGGGAGAGAGGGAGAGGGGGGAGAGAGAGAGGAGAGGGAGAGAGAGAGGGAGAGGAGAGGAGAGGGGAGAGAGGGGAGAGAGAGGGAGAGAGAGGGAGAGGGAGAGAGGAGAGAGAGGGGAGAGAGGGGGAGAGGAGAGGAGGGAGAGGAGAGATATATAGAGAGAGAGAGGGAGAGAGAGGGGGAGGGGAGAGAGGGAGAGGAGAGAGAGAGAGAGAGGGGAGAGGGAGGTGAGAGGGAGAGAGAGAGGGAGAGGAGAGAGAGAGAGGGGGAGAGAGAGGGGAGAGGAGAGGGAGGGAGAGAGGGAGAGGGGAGAGAGGGGAGAGGAGAGGGAGAGGGAGAGAGGAGAGAGAGGGGAGAGGGGGTGAGAGAGGGAGAGAGAGAGGGAGAGGAGAGAGAGAGAGGGGGAGAGAGAGGGGGGGAGAGGGGGGAGTGAGAGGGGAGAGGGAGAGAGAGAGGGAGAGGAGAGAGAGAGAGGGGGAGAGAGAGGGGGGGAGAGGGGGGAGAGAGAGAGAGAGGAGACATGAAGGGAAAGACATGTGGAGTTTGTATAGCCCAGAATCACAGAGTCTGTACACACATCCCTGACCTTTGACCTCGGATCAGGAGCAACAAGAAACAGAAGAAAACCCTTCAGGGTAAAATAAGGTAAGAACCAATAGATGTCATGTGACCAGATGAACAATAGATGTGACCAGGTGAACAATAGATGTGACCAGATGAACAATAGATGTGACCAGGTGAACAATAGATGTCATGTGACCAGATGAACAATAGATGTGACTAGGTGAACAATAGATGTGACCAGATGAACAATAGATGTCATGTGACCAGATGAACAATAGATGTGACCAGATGAACAATAGATGTGACCAGATAAATAAGAGATGAGACCAGGTGAACAATAGATGTGAACAGATGAACAATAGATGTCATGTGACCAGATGAACAATAGATGTGACTAGGTGAACAATAGATGTGACCAGATGAACAATAGATGTGACCAGATGAACAATAGATGTGACCAGATGAACAATAGATGTCATGTGACCAGATGAACACTGGATGTCATGAGACTAGATGAACAATAGATGTCATGTGACCAGATGAACACTGGATGTCATGTGACCAGGTGAACAATAGATGTGACCAGATGAACAATAGATGTGACCAGATGAACAATAGATGTCATGTGACCAGGTGAACAATAGATGTGACCAGGTGAACAATAGAGGTCGCTCCCTGTTGAACTGGACTGTGAATCAGCCGCTGCTGGTGGACCCGTCTGCTCCCTCTTCGTCTCCTAGCCTCATCTTCCTCGGCCCTTCCTCACTCAGGGCCGCCACATGGAGCCTTCAGCTCCCACAAGAGGTGCTGACATGGTTCATGAGAGCACCGTGTGGCCCAGCTCCTGGTGTCTGCAGTGAGGACGGGGTGTGTGTGACCTCTGGGGGTCACCAACCCTCAGCTGCACCACGAGGAG
>JAYMGU010000029.1:260000-261956 GCA_036178185.1 Liparis tanakae
GTACAGACTGATACAGACAGGTACAGACAGGCACAGACAGGTACAGACTGGTACAGACAGGTACAGACAGGCACAGACAGGTACAGACAGGTACAGACAGGTACAGACAGGCACAGACAGGTACAGACCAGACAGGTACAGACAGGTACAGACAGGCACAGATGGGCACAGACAGACCCAGACAGGTACAGACTGATACAGACAGGTACAGACAGGCACAGACAGGTACAGACAGGTACAGACAGGCACAGACAGGTACAGACAGGCACAGACAGGTACAGACTGATACAGACAGGTACAGACAGGCACAGACAGGTACATACAGGTACAGACAGGCACAGACAGGTACAGACAGGCACAGACAGGTACAGACAGGCACAGACAGGTACAGACAGGCACAGACAGGTACAGACTGATACAGACAGGTACAGACAGGCACAGACAGGTACAGACTGATACAGACAGGTACAGACAGGCACAGACAGGCACAGACAGGTACAGACTGATACAGATAGGCACAGACAGGTACAGACAGGTACAGACAGACAGGCACCACTGTGAAGCCTCCTCCTCCTCCATGGCCTTCTGGTGGTCTCCATGTGGCGTGGAGATGAAGCTACGTCACTTGTGAGTTTGACAAGTATTTCATTTAGAGTGCCTCTGAGTGCTGCTGGTTGGGTTTGGTCCCATAATAATAATCCCAGGTCCTGGAGGTGGGAGCTCTACTTCCAGACACATCACATGACCATGGAGATGAAACCAGTATTATGAAACAGATGAAGATACTTCATCATGTGTGTTCTTGAGAGGTTTGAGGTCGAGTTCCTCAGTTCTCCACTAGAGGAACGGAGCTTCATGAAAGCTCCAGCACCAGCCCTGCTGTACACCAGTATTGTTCTCCCAATACTAATGTGACGATGCGGTGGGATTAGAGGCTCATGCTCAGACTCTCAGGATGGGGTGACTACTGGTTCTGCTGGGATGACGTTCTTCTAAACTGCTGCTGTTTGCACTTGATTACTTTGTATTAATCATATTTAACACGTTCTAGAACCTCATCACAGCGCAACCGAGTGAAAGTACAATGTGGAGAAGACTGATGAACCTTCTGCAGCAGACACATGCTATTTATAGAACTGCATTATTAAAACGTTCACGAGGTAACCTGCTTTATCGTCAAGTAATTCAGGATATATTAAGATGTATATACGACTTGATGACCACATGATGACCACATGATGACTTGATGACCACATGATGATGACATGATGACCACATGATGACCACATGATGATGACATGATGACCACATGATGATGACATGATGACAGCATGATGACCACTTGATGACCACATGATGACCACATGATGATGACCACATGATGACCACATGATGACCACGTGATGACAACATGATGACCACATGATGACATGATGACCACATGATGACCACATGATGACCACATGATGACCACATGATGACTTGATGACCACATGATGATGACATGATGACCACATGATGACCACATGATGATGACATGATGACCACATGATGATGACATGATGACAGCATGATGACCACTTGATGACCACATGATGACATGATGATGACCACATGATGACCACATGATGACCACGTGATGACAACATGATGACCACATGATGACATGATGACCACATGATGATGACATGATGACCACATGATGACCACATGATGATGACATGATGACCACATGATGACATGATGACAGCATGATGACCACTTGATGACCACATGATGACCACATGATGACATGATGACCACATGATGATGACCACATGATGACCTGGTGATGACAACATGATGACCACATGATGATCACATGATGATGACATGATGACCACATGATGACATGATGACCACGTGATGACAACATGATGACCACATGATGATCACATGATGATGACCATATGATGA
>JAYMGU010000029.1:262456-274956 GCA_036178185.1 Liparis tanakae
CGAGGACATTCAGGGGACATTCAGAGGACATTCAGCGAGGACATTCAGGGGACAATCAGCGAGGACATTCAGGGGACATTCAGAGGACATTCAGCAAGGACATTCAGGGGACAATCAGCGAGGACATTCAGGGGACATTCAGCAGGAACATTCAGGGGACATTCAGTGGGACATTCAGAGGGACATCCAGCGGGGACATTGTGATAATGATAGTGTGGCCTCGCCTCTCCCCGTAGTTGTTGTTGTGTCGGAGCGTCTTGTCCTGTGTAAACAACAGAAGACGCTCCGACACAACAACAACTCATGAATGTTGGAGACGTGTTGACGAGAGGTGTTTACACACAGGCCCACTGTAAACATGGAGAACGCTACCGGAGAACGCTTCCTCCGTCTGTGTGTATCAGGAGACACCCCCATCACTCTCTCTCCTCCACACGGCATGTGTTTCAATGGTTGCCGTGGTTACAGTGTGGAACTGGAGCTGCTCTGATTAGCTAATGTGAAGCAGCTGTGCCTTCAGGATGGGACAGGAAGCAGGGTTTTTGAAGAAGAAGAGCAGGGGCGGGGCCATGACGGTCTGCATGATGAGGGGTGGGGCCATGACGGTCTGCATGATGAGGGGCGGGGCCATGACGGTCTGCATGATGAGGGGCGGGGCCATGACGGTCTGCATGATGAGGGGCGGGGCCATGACGGTCTGCATGATGAGGGGCGGGGCCATGACAGTCTGCATGAGAGGGGTGGGGCCATGATGGTCTGCATGAGAGGGGCGGGGCCATGACGGTCTGCATGATGAGGGGCGGGGCCATGACGGTCTGCATGATGAGGGGCGGGGCCATGACGGTCTGCATGATGAGGGGCGGGGCCATGACAGTCTGCATGAGAGGGGTGGGGCCATGATGGTCTGCATGATGAGGGGCGGGGCTTTCCTGGAAGTCTCCGTGTTCTTTGGAAAAAGAAAATCTGTCTCTGTTTTACAACAGAGTCGGATGGGGCAGAGAGGTGGGCTTGCCCCCTCGTTCAGGCTCCTCCTCCCTCGTTCAGGCTCCCCCTCCCTCGTTCAGGCTCCTCCTCCCTTGTTCAGGCTCCTCCTCCTTGTTAAGGCTCCTCCAGACACAATTCAATTCAATTTTTTCAATTCAGTTTATTTGTGTAGCCCAATTTCACAAATTACAAATTTGTCTCAGAATGCTTTACAATCTGTACACATAGACATCCTGACCTTTGACCTTTGACCTCACATCGGACCAGGAAAAACTCCCAAATAACCCTTCAGGGGGAAAAGGGAAGAACCCTTGAGGAGAGAACAGAGGAGGATCCTCTCCAGGTGGACAGAACAATAGATGTCATGTGACCAGAAGACAGATTTAGAGTTAAAACACATTCAGGGAATCTGACAGAGTTTATCAATAGTTCATATTTAGGCATATTCCACGATGGAGAGTTTGGAGACCTCCCAAGTGCAGGAGTGGGCGGAGTCCCAGCAGTGGGCGGAGTCTCTACAGTGGGCGGAGTCCCAGCAGGGCAGCGGCACAGCTGGTGTCAGGAACTCACGATCCACCCATCGATGGTCCATCAGCAGATGGATCTATGCCGTCTCCGAGGGTCACATGACCCCATGAGACGTGAAGTCAGAAGGACTCCGGGGAGAAGCAGAGTTAGTCATGTGTGATGGAGAGATGAAGATTCATCCATAGGAGAAAGAGAAGAGGAGAGAGGTG
The DNA here is from genome assembly GCA_036178185.1 of Liparis tanakae. Taxonomy (NCBI): domain Eukaryota; kingdom Metazoa; phylum Chordata; class Actinopteri; order Perciformes; family Liparidae; genus Liparis; species Liparis tanakae. Next base: position 264,178 of record JAYMGU010000029.1, read on the forward strand.
CTCAGTGCATCCTAAAGGTCCCCAGCAGCTATCAGCCTCTAGCAGCATCTCCAGGTGTGGACCAGGTGAACCTGACTCAGCCCTGACTATAAGCTCTGTCAAAGAGGAAAGTCTTCAGTCTACTCTTGAAGGTGGTGACTGTGTCTGCCTCCAGGACTGAAGGTGGAGCTGGTTCCATAAAAGAGGAGCTTGATAACTAATGGCTCTGGCTCCCATTTTACATTCTAAGACTCTCGAACTACAAGTAGCCCGCATTTAGTGAGCAGCTCTCTGGTGGGGCGATACGGTACTACAAGCTCCTTAAGATATGATGGAGCATAACTTAACTTTGTAAGTTAAGAGAAGAATTTTAAAAGTGATTCTTGATTTTACAGGGAGCCAGTGCAGAGCAGCTAGTGCAGGAGTCATGTGATCTCTTTTCTTAGTTTAGTGAGAACACGAGCTGCAGCATTCTGGATCAACTGGAGGGACCTAAGAGACTTATAGAGCAGCCTGATAATAAGGAGTTGACCTAAGAGACTTATAGTGCAGCCTGATAATAAGGAGTTGACCTAAGAGACTTATAGTGCAGCCTGATAATAAGGAGTTGACCTAAGAGACTTATAGTGCAGCCTGATAATAAGGAGTTGACCTAAGAGACTTATAGTGCAGCCTGATAATAAGGAGTTGACCTAAGAGACTTATAGAGCAGCCTGATCATAAGGAGTTGACCTAAGAGACTTATAGAGCAGCCTGATCATAAGGAGTTGACCTAAGAGACTTATAGAGCAGCCTGATCATAAGGAGACCAGTACAGAGAGGAGTCCTCTATCAGCATTAAGGTCTAACAAGACCAGTACAGAGAGGAGTCCTCTATCAGCACTAAGGTCTAACAAGACCAGTACAGAGAGGAGTCCTCTATCAGCACTAAGGTCTAACTATACCAGTACAGAGATGAGTCCTTTATCTGCTGCCATTAAGAGGTCATTGGTAATCTTCACCAGTGCTGTCTCGGTGGTGTTTTCTAAATCCTGACTGAAACTCTTCAAATAAACTATTCTGATGTAGAAAGTCACACAACTGATTTGCGACCACTTTCTCAAGGATCTTAGAGAGGAAGGGGAGGTTAGAGATCGGTCTGTAGTTAGCCAAAACCTCTGGATCCAGAGCAGCTTCTTCAGGAGAGGTTTAATTACAGCTACTTTGAAGGAATGTGGTACGTGGCCTGTTAACAAAGACACATTGATAATATCCAAAAGAGAGCTGCCAATTAAAGGCAAAACGTCTTTAAGCAGCCTAGTCGGGATAGGGTCCAAGAGACAGGTAGACAGGGTCTAGAGACAGGTAGACGGGGTCCAGAGACAGGTAGACGGGGTCCAGAGACAGGTAGACGGGGTCTAGAGACAGATAGACGGGGTCCAGAGACAGGTAGACGGGGTCTAGAGACAGGTAGACGAGGTCTAGAGACAGGTAGACGGGGTCTAGAGACAGGTAGACGGGGTCTAGAGACAGGTAGACGGGGTCAACTCGGGACGAACATTGTGCCGCCGAAAACGCGTCGGCCACATCGTGTCGCCCCAAACGCCCCAAACGCGTCTGTACGTTGACTCTTCATAGTTTGGCTTTTGGTTTGAACTGTGAACGCACCTTCAGGCTCGGCTGTTTAATCTGGTACGCAACATTATTCTATTCAATATGGATTCTTGATTGATGACTCACTGTCCGGATGTAGCTGAACACGTATGACACAGTGTGAACACGGACTGAGGCCCAGGGCTCCAGAAGGTGGAGGAGGACCTCATGTAACCAGACGGCCCCCATGGTCCTGACCCCCATGGTCCTGACCTCATGGTCCTGACCTCATGGTCCTGACCCCCATGGTCCTGACCTCATGGTCCTGACCTCATGGTCCTGACCCCCATGGTCCTGACCCCCATGGTCCTGACCTCATGGTCCTGACCCCCATGGTCCTGACCCCCATGGTCCTGACCCCCATGGTCCTGACCTCATGGTCCTGACCTCATGCGACATGAGCCCCCCCCCCCCCTGTCTACAGCCCTGCCCCCTCCAGATTTAGGAGTTCCTAAGAGCTCTTTCCTGTCGGGCGATGTCCCGTCTGGGTCAGATTCTCCGCCAATTCCCACGTGAGAGTTGAAGTATCCCAGGATACCCCCCCCCCCCCGACTCCAGGAATAGTTTGTAGTGGCATGGACCACGACCACAAGCTCCTCTCTCCTCTCTCCTCTCTCCTCTCTCCTCTCTTCTCTCTCCTCTCCTCTCTCCTTATGGACGTTTAGGATACACTGAGCTCCTCTCCTCTCCTCTCTCCTTATGGACGTTTAGGATACACTGAGCTCCTCTCTCCTCTCCTCTCTCCTTATGGACGTTTAGGATACACTGAGCTCCTCTCTCCTCTCCTCTCTCCTGATGGATGAATGTTCATCCCTCCATTTCACATCATTAACTCTGCTTCCTCTCCTGAGTCCTTGTGTCTTCACGTCTCATTGGGTCCATTGGACCTGCTGGTCTGATGTCATGGTCCTGCTGAAGCCCCGCCCCCTCCTCCTCCTCTACCTCCATCTGAGGGATCATGGAGGTCTGGAGCGTTTCCATGCCGACTACCAACTATTATACACTCTGTCACATTCATTGAATGTGTTGTTATTCTGAAGATTCCTTCTGGTCACATGACATTTATTGTTCATCTGGTCACATCTATTGTTCATCTGGTCACATGACATCTATTGTTCATCTGGTCACATCTATTGTTCATCTGGTCACATCTATTGTTCATCTGGTCACATGACATCTATTGTTCATCTGGTCACATCTATTGTTCATTTGGTCACATCTATTGTTCATCTGGTCACATCTATTGTTCATCTGGTCACATCTATTGTTCAACTGGTCACATCTATTGTTCATCTGGTCACATCTATTGTTCATCTGGTCACATCTATTGTTCATCTGGTCACATCTATTGTTCATCTGGTCACATGACATATATTGTTCATTTGGTCACATGACATCTATTGTTCATCTGGTCACATCTATTGTTCATCTGGTCTCATGACATCTATTGTTCACCTGGTCACATGACATCTATTGTTCATCTGGTCACATCTATTGTTCATCTGGTCTCATGACATCTATTGTTCACCTGGTCACATGACATCTATTGTTCATCTGGTCACATCTATTGTTCATCTGGTCACATCTATTGTTCATCTGGTCTCATCTATTGTTCATCTGGTCTCATCTATTGTTCACCTGGTCACATGACATCTATTGTTCACCTGGTCACATGACATCTATTGTTCACCTGGTCACATCTATTGTTCATCTGGTCACATGACATCTATTGTTTATCTGGTCACATGACATCTATTGTTCATCTGGTCACATGACATCTATTGTTCACCTGGTCACATGACATCTATTGTTCATCTGGTCACATCTATTGTTCACCTGGTCACATGACATCTATTGTTCATCTGGTCACATCTATTGTTCATCTGGTCTGACATCTATTGTTCATCTGGTCACATCTATTGTTCATCTGGTCACATCTATTGTTCATCTGGTCACATCTATTGTTCATCTGGTCACATCTATTGTTCATCTGGTCACATCTATTGTTCATCTGGTCACATGACATCTATTGTTCATTTGGTCACATCTATTGTTCATTTGGTCACATCTATTGTTCATTTGGTCACATCTATTGTTCATCTGGTCAATTCAATTCAATTCAGTTTATTTGTATAGCCCAGTTTCACAAATTACAAATTTGTCTCAGAGTGCTTTACAATCTGTACACATAGACATCCCTGACCCAAAACCTCACATCGGACCAGGAAAAACTCCCAAATAACCCTTCAGGGGGGAAAAAAGGGAAGAAACCTTCAGGAGAGCAACAGAGGAGGATCCCTCTCCAGGATGGACAGATGCAATAGATGTAATGTGTACAGAAGGACATATTTAGAGTTAAAATACATTCAAGGAATCTGACAGAGTTTATCAATAGTTCATATTTAGGCATATTCCACGATGGAGAGTTTGGAGACCTCCCAAGTGGAGGAGTGGGCGGAGTCCCAACAGGGCAGTGGCACAGCTGGCGACAGGAACTCACGATCCAACCATGGAAGGTCCATCAGCAGATGGATCTATGCCGTCTCATAGGGTCACATGACCCCATGAGACGTGAAGTCAGAAGGACTCCGGGGAGAAAGCAGAGTTAGTCATGTGTGATGGAGAGATGAAGATTCATCCATAGGAGAAAGAAAAGAGGAGAGAGGTGCTCAGTGCATCCTAAACATCCCCAGCAGCTATAAGCCTATACCAGCATATCCAGGGGCTGGACCAGGGCAAACCTGATTCAGCCCTGATTATAAGCTCTGTCAAAGAGGAAAGTCTTCAGTCTACTCTTGAATGTGGTTACTGTGTCTGCCTCCCGGACTGAAGGTGGAAGCTGGTTCCATAAAAGAGGAGCTTGATAACTAAAGGCTCTGGCTCCCATTTTACATTTTAAGACTCTCGGAACTACAAGTAGCCCGCATTTAGTGAGCGCAGCTCTCTGGTGGGGCGATACGGTACTACAAGCTCTTTAAGATATGATGGTGCATCACCAATTAAGGCTTTGTAAGTTAAGAGAAGAATTTTAAAAGTGATTCTTGATTTTACAGGGAGCCAGTGCAGAGCAGCTAGTGCAGGAGTAATGTGATCTCTGTTCTTAGTTTAGTGAGAACACGAGCTGCAGCATTCTGGATCAACTGGAGGGACCTAAGAGATTTATTAGTGCAGCCTGATAATAAGGAGTTGCAGTAATCCAGTCTCGAAGTAACGAACGCGTGAACCAATTTCTCTGCATCTTTTTGAGACAAGATGTGCCTGATTTTTGAAATATTACGTAGATGGAAGAATGCAGTCCTTGAGATTTGCTTTATGTGGGAGTTAAAGGACAAGTCCCGATCAAAGATAACGCCGAGATTCTTTACAGTGGTGTTGGATGCTAGAGTAATGCCATCTACAGAAATCACATCACCAGATAATTGATCTCTGAGGTGCTCAGGGCCGAGTAGAATTACTTCGGTTTTGTCTGAGTTTAACATCAAGAAGTTGCCGGTCATCCATGTTTTTATGTCACTAAGACATGCTTGAATTTTAGTGAGTTGGTTAGTCTCCTCTGGTTTTATCGATAGATATAGTTGAGTATCATCTGCATAACAATGAAAGTTTATAGAGCGTTTCCTGATAATATTGCCCAAAGGAAGCATGTATAAGGTAAATAGAATTGGTCCAAGCACAGAACCTTGTGGAACTCCATGACTAACGTTGGTGGTCATTGAGGCTTCATCGTTTACAAATACAAACTGAGATCGATCTGATAAATAGGATTTAAACCAACTTAGGGCGGTGCCTGAAATACCAATCGACTGCTCCAGTCTCTGTAATAGGATGTTATGGTCAATGGTGTCGAATGCAGCACTAAGATCTAACAAGACCAGTACAGAGAGAAGTCCTTTATCTGCTGCCATTAAGAGGTCATTCGTAATCTTCACAAGTGCTGTCTCTGTGCTGTGGTGTTTTCTAAATCCTGACTGAAACTCTTCAAATAAACTATTCTGATGTAGAAAGTCACACAACTGATTTGCGACCACTTTCTCAAGGATCTTAGAGAGGAAGGGAGGTTAGAGATCGGTCTGTAGTTAGCCAAAACCTCTGGATCCAGAGTGGGCTTCTTCAGGAGAGGTTTAATTACAGCTACTTTGAAGGAATGTGGTACGTGGCCTGTTAACAAAGACACATTAATAATATCCAAAAGAGAGCTGCCAATTAAAGGCAAAACATCTTTAAGCAGCCTAGTCGGATAGGGTCCAAGAGACAGGTAGACGTGTTAGAAGTAGAAACCATTAAAGATAATTGGTCACGGTTGATGGGAGAAAAGCCATCTAAATATATACCAGGACATACAGGGGTTTCCAAAGCCATTCCACTTGAGGACAGATTGGCACTGGTTAAGGGCAAGAGATTATTAATCTTGTCCCTAATAGTTAAAATCTTCTCATTGAAGAAGTTCATAAAGTCATTACTACTGAGGTCTATAGGAATACTGGGCTCCACAGAGCTGTGACTCTCTGTCAGCCTGGCTACAGTGCTAAAGAGAAACCTAGGGTTGTTCTTCTTCTTCTCTATTACTGATGAGTCATATTCTGCTCTGGCATTGCGGAGGGCCTTCTTATAAGTTTTAAGACTATCTCGCCAAACTAAGCGGGATTCTTCCCGATTAGTTGAACGCCAAATGCTTTCAAGCTTTCGTGACGTTTGCTTTAATGTGCGGGTCTGAGGGTTATACCAGGGAGCAAACCTTCTCTTCCTCACTGTCTTCTTCTTCAGAGGGGCTATCGAGTCCAGTGTCATTCTCAGTGAGCCTGTGGCACTATCAACAATATGATCAATCTGGGACGGACTAAAGTTAGACCAGGAGTCCTCTGTTATATTGAGACATGGTATTGAATCAAGTGCAGAATGAATCGCTTCTTTAAATTTAGCTACAGCACTGTCAGTTAGACATCTGGTGTAGAAACTTTTGACTAGCGGTGTACACTCTGGTAGTATAAACTCAAAAGTTATAAGGCTGTGGTCTGACAGAAGAGGATTCTGTGGGAAGACCTTCAAATGCTCAATGTCAACGCCATATGTAAGAACATCTATTGTTCATCTGGTCACATCTATTGTTCATCTGGTCACATCTATTGTTAATCTGGTCACATGACATCTATTGTTCATTTGGTCACATTACATCTATTGTTCATCTGGTCACATCTATTGTTCATCTGGTCTCATGACATCTATTGTTCACCTGGTCACATGACATCTATTGTTCATCTGGTCACATCTATTGTTCATCTGGTCTCATGACATCTATTGTTCACCTGGTCACATGACATCTATTGTTCATCTGGTCACATCTATTGTTCAGCTGGTCACATCTATTGTTCATCTGGTCTCATCTATTGTTCATCTGGTCTCATCTATTGTTCACCTGGTCACATGACATCTATTGTTCACCTGGTCACATGACATCTATTGTTCACCTGGTCACATCTATTGTTCATCTGGTCACATGACATCTATTGTTTATCTGGTCACATGACATATATTGTTCATCTGGTCACATGACATCTATTGTTCACCTGGTTACATGACATCTATTGTTCATCTGGTCACATCTATTGTTCACCTGGTCACATGACATCTATTGTTCATCTGGTCACATCTATTGTTCATCTGGTCTGACATCTATTGTTCATCTGGTCACATGACATCTATTGTTTATCTGGTCACATCTATTGTTCATCTGGTCACATCTAGTGTTCATCTGGTCACATCTAGTGTTCATCTGGTCACATCTATTGTTCATCTGGTCACATGACATATATTGTTTATCTGGTCACATCTATTGTTCATCTGGTCACATCTAGTGTTCATCTGGTCACATGACATCTATTGTTCATCTGGTCACATGACATCTATTGTTCATCTGGTCACATGACATCTATTGTTCATCTGGTCACATGACATCTATTGTTCATCTGGTCACATGACATCTATTGTTCACCTGGTCACATCTATTGTTCATCTGGTCACATGACATCTATTGTTCATCTGGTCACATGACATCTATTGTTCACCTGGTCACATCTATTGTTCACCTGGTCACATGACATCTATTGTTCATCTGGTCACATCTATTGTTCATCTGGTCTGACATCTATTGTTTATCTGGTCACATGACATCTATTGTTTATCTGGTCACATCTATTGTTCATCTGGTCACATCTAGTGTTCATCTGGTCACATCTATTGTTCAACTGGTCACATCTATTGTTCATCTGGTCACATCTATTGTTCATCTGGTCACATCTATTGTTCATCTGGTCACATCTATTGTTCATCTGGTCACATGACATATATTGTTCATTTGGTCACATGACATCTATTGTTCATCTGGTCACATCTATTGTTCATCTGGTCTCATGACATCTATTGTTCACCTGGTCACATGACATCTATTGTTCATCTGGTCACATCTATTGTTCATCTGGTCTCATGACATCTATTGTTCACCTGGTCACATGACATCTATTGTTCATCTGGTCACATCTATTGTTCATCTGGTCACATCTATTGTTCATCTGGTCTCATCTATTGTTCATCTGGTCTCATCTATTGTTCACCTGGTCACATGACATCTATTGTTCACCTGGTCACATGACATCTATTGTTCACCTGGTCACATCTATTGTTCATCTGGTCACATGACATCTATTGTTTATCTGGTCACATGACATCTATTGTTCATCTGGTCACATGACATCTATTGTTCACCTGGTAACATGACATCTATTGTTCATCTGGTCACATCTATTGTTCACCTGGTCACATGACATCTATTGTTCATCTGGTCACATCTATTGTTCATCTGGTCTGACATCTATTGTTCATCTGGTCACATCTATTGTTCATCTGGTCACATCTATTGTTCATCTGGTCACATCTATTGTTCATCTGGTCACATCTATTGTTCATCTGGTCACATCTATTGTTCATCTGGTCACATGACATCTATTGTTCATTTGGTCACATCTATTGTTCATTTGGTCACATCTATTGTTCATTTGGTCACATCTATTGTTCATCTGGTCACATCTATTGTTCATCTGGTCACATCTATTGTTCATCTGGTCACATCTATTGTTCATCTGGTCACATCTATTGTTAATCTGGTCACATGACATCTATTGTTCATTTGGTCACATTACATCTATTGTTCATCTGGTCACATCTATTGTTCATCTGGTCTCATGACATCTATTGTTCACCTGGTCACATGACATCTATTGTTCATCTGGTCACATCTATTGTTCATCTGGTCTCATGACATCTATTGTTCACCTGGTCACATGACATCTATTGTCCATCTGGTCACATCTATTGTTCAGCTGGTCACATCTATTGTTCATCTGGTCTCATCTATTGTTCATCTGGTCTCATCTATTGTTCACCTGGTCACATGACATCTATTGTTCACCTGGTCACATGACATCTATTGTTCACCTGGTCACATCTATTGTTCATCTGGTCACATGACATCTATTGTTTATCTGGTCACATGACATATATTGTTCATCTGGTCACATGACATCTATTGTTCACCTGGTTACATGACATCTATTGTTCATCTGGTCACATCTATTGTTCACCTGGTCACATGACATCTATTGTTCATCTGGTCACATCTATTGTTCATCTGGTCTGACATCTATTGTTCATCTGGTCACATGACATCTATTGTTTATCTGGTCACATCTATTGTTCATCTGGTCACATCTAGTGTTCATCTGGTCACATCTAGTGTTCATCTGGTCACATCTATTGTTCATCTGGTCACATGACATATATTGTTTATCTGGTCACATCTATTGTTCATCTGGTCACATCTAGTGTTCATCTGGTCACATGACATCTATTGTTCATCTGGTCACATGACATCTATTGTTCATCTGGTCACATGACATCTATTGTTCATCTGGTCACATGACATCTATTGTTCACCTGGTCACATCTATTGTTCATCTGGTCACATGACATCTATTGTTCATCTGGTCACATGACATCTATTGTTCACCTGGTCACATCTATTGTTCACCTGGTCACATGACATCTATTGTTCATCTGGTCACATCTATTGTTCATCTGGTCTGACATCTATTGTTTATCTGGTCACATGACATCTATTGTTTATCTGGTCACATCTATTGTTCATCTGGTCACATCTAGTGTTCATCTGGTCACATGACATCTATTGTTCATCTGGTCACATGACATATATTGTTCATCTGGTCACATCTATTGTTCATCTGGTCTCATGACATCTATTGTTCACCTGGTCACATGACATCTATTGTTCACCTTGTCACATGACATCTATTGTTCATCTGGTCACATCTATTGTTCAGCTGGTCACATCTATTGTTCATCTGGTCTCATCTATTGTTCATCTGGTCTCATCTATTGTTCACCTGGTCACATGACATCTATTGTTCACCTGGTCACATCTATTGTTCATCTGGTCTCATCTATTGTTCATCTGGTCTCATCTATTGTTCACCTGGTCACATGACATCTATTGTTCACCTGGTCACATGACATCTATTGTTCACCTGGTCACATCTATTGTTCATCTGGTCACATGACATCTATTGTTTATCTGGTCACATGACATATATTGTTCATCTGGTCACATGACATTTATTGTTCACCTGGTTACATGACATCTATTGTTCATCTGGTCACATCTATTGTTCACCTGGTCACATGACATCTATTGTTCATCTGGTCACATCTATTGTTCATCTGGTCTGACATCTATTGTTCATCTGGTCACATGACATCTATTGTTTATCTGGTCACATCTATTGTTCATCTGGTCACATCTAGTGTTCATCTGGTCACATCTAGTGTTCATCTGGTCACATCTATTGTTCATCTGGTCACATGACATATATTGTTTATCTGGTCACATCTATTGTTCATCTGGTCACATCTAGTGTTCATCTGGTCACATGACATCTATTGTTCATCTGGTCACATGACATCTATTGTTCATCTGGTCACATGACATCTATTGTTCATCTGGTCACATGACATCTATTGTTCATCTGGTCACATGACATCTATTGTTCACCTGGTCACATCTATTGTTCATCTGGTCACATGACATCTATTGTTCATCTG
>JAYMGU010000029.1:279956-304956 GCA_036178185.1 Liparis tanakae
TCATGAAGTTCATCATAACGTGTGTTATGACATGCTTTGGTCCAGAATGTAACACCTCAGCCACAGGAGGATTGATTTCCATGGGCTGCGAGCTGATGGCCAGAGCAACCGAGGAGGGACCGATGACACGTGGCATGTGTACACAATGAACAACACACACACAACACGCACACAACACGCACAATGCATACCACAGGATGTTGGCAGAGTGATATTCACATACAGCTCAGTACAGCAGACCCTTCCAAAAAGATTTAATACCACAATGAAGTTTTAATAATCAGGTACGAGAAGTGACAATACCTGTTTGGATGTAGTTGTTTATGAATGTGAATACAACAACACTCTCACAGAAGTAATCATTCGTATCAATATGTCCTTCAACGACCTACAGACGGCTCCAGGAGAGCACATCGGGAATGCTTAGTGACCGGGAGGTGGCGCCAGAGGGAGAACTCCTCGGAGACCTGGAGGGACGACTCGGCCTGTCAGGAGCACCTGTACTTCAAAGACAAGGTGAGCACCTGTACGTCAGAGACAAGGTGAGCACCTGTACGTCAGAGACAAGGTGAGCACCTGTACTTCAAAGACAAGGTGAGCACCTGTACTTCAAAGACAAGGTGAGCACCTGTACTTCAAAGACAAGGTGAGCACCTGTACGTCAGATACAAGGTGAGCACCTGTACTTCAGAGACAAGGTGAGCACCTGTACTTCAAAGACAAGGTGAGCACCTGTACGTCAGAGACAAGGTGAGCACCTGTACTTCAAAGACAAGGTGAGCACCTGTACTTCAGAGACAAGGTGAGCACCTGTACTTCAGAGACAAGGTGAGCACCTGTACTTCAAAGACAAGGTGAGCACCTGTACGTCAGAGACAAGGTGAGCACCTGTACTTCAAAGACAAGGTGAGCACCTGTACTTCAGAGACAAGGTGAGCACCTGTACTTCAAAGACAAGGTGAGCACCTGTACTTCAAAGACAAGGTGAGCACCTGTACGTCAGAGACAAGGTGAGCACCTGTACTTCAAAGACAAGGTGAGCACCTGTACCTCAGAGACAAGGTGAGCACCTGTACTTCAAAGACAAGGTGAGCACCTGTACTTCAAAGATCAAGGACACTCCTGCTCCCGTGAACACACCTTTCCTTATTAGCTACTTAGCACTTATCTGGTGTGTGTGTGTGTGTGTGTGTGTGTGTGTGTGCATGTGTGTGTGTGTGTGTGCAGGAGGATGAAATGCTTCGCCAGACGGCCCTCCGGCTCCTCTCTGTGATTGGCTACTCCCTGTCCTTGTCCTCCCTCTTCATTGCTACTGTTCTGATGGGCATGTTGAGGTCAGTACGGGGTCGAGGTCAGTGTAGTAGAGGTCAATGTGTAGTAGAGGGGTCAATGTGTAGTAGAGGGGTCAATGTGTGGTAGAGGGGTCAATGTGTGGTAGAGGGGTCAATGTGTAGTAGAGGGGTCAATGTGTGGTAGAGGGGTCAATGTGTAGTAGAGGGGTCAATGTGTGGTAGAGGGGTCAATGTGTAGTAGAGGGGTCAATGTGTAGTAGAGGGGTCAATGTGTGGGGGTCAATGTGTGGGGGTCGTAGTAGAGGGGTCATGTGTAGTAGAGGGTCAATGTGTGGTAGAGGGTCAGTGTGTGTGGTAGGGGTCAATGTGGTAGAGGGGTCAATGTGTAGTAGAGGGGTCAATGTGTAGTAGAGGGGTCAATGTATAGTAGAGGGGTCAATGTGTGGTAGAGGGGTCAATGTGTAGTAGAGGGGTCAATGTGTGGTAGAGGGGTCAATGTGTAGTAGAGGGGTCAATGTGTGGTAGAGGGGTCAATGTGTAGTAGAGGGGTCAATGTGTGGTAGAGGGGTCAATGTGTGGTAGAGGGGTCAATGTGTAGAGGGTCAATGTGTGGTAGAGGGGTCAATGTGTAGAGGGGTCAATGTGTAGAGGGGTATGTGTAGGGTAGAGGGTCAATGTGTGGTAGAGGGTCAATGTGGTGGTAGAGGGTCAGTGTGTAGAGGTCTGGGTAGAGGTCTGTGGTAGAGGGTCAATGTGTGGTAGAGGTCAATGGGTGGTAGAGGTCAATGTGGTAGAGGTCAATGTGTGGTAGAGGGTCAATGTGGTAGAGGTCAATGTGTGTAGAGGGTCAATGGGGTAGAGGGTAGAGGTCTGGGTGGTAGAGGTCTGGGTGGTAGAGGGGTCAAGGTCTGGGTGGTAGAGGGGTCGAGGTCTGGGTGGTAGAGGTCTGGGTGGTAGAGGTCTGTGTGGTAGAGGTCTGTGTGGTAGAGGTCTGTGGTAGAGGTCTGTGTGGTAGAGGTCTGGGTGGTAGAGGGTCTGGGTGGTAGAGGGTCGAGGTCTGGGTGGTAGAGGTCTGGGTGGTAGAGGTCTGTGTGGTAGAGGTCTGGGTGGTAGAGGTCTGGGTGGTAGAGGTCTGGGTGGTAGAGGTCTGTGTGGTAGAGGTCTGTGTGGTAGAGGTCTGTGTGGTAGAGGTCTGGGTGGTAGAGGGTCGAGGTCTGGGTGGTAGAGGGTCGAGGTCTGGGTGGTAGAGGGTCTGGGTGGTAGGTCTGGTAGAGGTCTGTGGTAGAGGTCTGTGGTGGTAGAGGTCTGGGTGTGGTAGAGGTCTGGGTGGTAGAGGTCTGGGTGGTAGAGGGTCGAGGTCTGGGTAGTAGAGGGGTCGAGGTCTGGGTGGTAGAGGTCTGAGGTCTGGGTGGTAGAGGGTCGAGGTCTGGGTGGTAGAGGTCTGGGTGGTAGAGGTCTGGGTGGTAGAGGTCTGGGTGGTAGAGGTCTGGGTGGTAGAGGTCTGGGTGGTAGAGGTCTGGGTGGTAGAGGTCTGGGTGGTAGAGGTCTGGGTGGTAGAGGGTCGAGGTCTGCTGCCTGGCCACCGCCTATCGCTGTCAACCTAGAGGTTGAGTCCTTTGACCTTTGACCTCAGTGCCCTCTGCCCCCAGGAAGCTGCACTGCACCAGGAACTACATCCACATGAACCTGTTTGTGTCCTTCGTCCTGAGGGCCCTGGCCGTCATGATGAAGGAGGTGGCGCTCTACGTCATGTACTCACGGCTCCCCACGGACGACCCGGGCTGGAGCGTCTACTCCGTCTCCGCGGTGAAGAGAAGCCGCTCTATAATTCACATGTTATGGATGACCCCGTGACCCGGGGAGAGGCGGGCCTCCTGCCCAGACACACTGACGCTCTATGTCCTCCGCAGACGGCGCTGCTCTGTAAGCTCTCCAAAGTGTGTATGGAGTACTTTGTGGCCTGCAACTACTTCTGGCTGCTGGTGGAGGCCATCTTCCTCCACACCCTCCTCTTCACCGCCGCGCTCACCAAGAGGCACCTCCTGAAGAACTACATGCTGCTGGGCTGGGGTAACACGCAGCACGGCGCTCTGGTGGCGCTCTGGTGTCGCTCTGGTGGCGCTCTAGTGGCATTCTGGGGTCGCTCTAGTGGCGCTCTAGTGGCGCTCTGGTGGAGCTCTAGTGGCGCTCTAGTGGCGCTCTGGTGGAGCTCTAGTGGCGCTCTAGTGGAGCTCTAGTGGCGCTCTGGTGGCCAGTTTAAAATAAACTTCAAATGTAGGTTTGATTCATTTAAAGCTTTTCTTTGGGGTAGAGGACTAAAGTACTGAGAACACGACTGAGGTACAGGTGAATGTTTTAGTACATTTACCCACGGCGACTGGGTCTTTACACGGGAGCCATGGCGTCTCCTTGGTGACGGGCTGTGTGCTGTGACACTTGCGTGATGAAGACGAGGGTACGATGGTTGAAAGCCTCGTGGCTCCAATGCTCTGGTAGCCAACGCCAAAGGGCGCCACTATCTGATGACATCATCTAAACAAAGATCAAAGGAATTGTTTTACGTGTTCATGTGAACACCTGGTGCTTCTTAACTTCCAGGGACACCTGTCCTGTTCGTCGCCCCCTGGACCGTGATGAAGGTGCTGTATGAAAACACAGAGTGAGTCTTCACCTCAACACAGGAACTCAACTAGAGAAAGGTTCCCCACTCATCGGTTTGATCCTTTGGTTCTCCAGGTGCTGGTCGATCGTGAACCGGTGGTTCTGGTGGATCATCAGGGGCCCCATCACCTTGTCGGTGCTGGTGAGTTGTTCCTGAGGTTGACCTCATGACCTCTTCACCTCGTCTGGCGGTGGTAGATGACCCCGTCAGGTAGAGCACTAGATGACCCCGTCAGGTAGAGCACCTCCTCCAGAGCTCACCTTGTGTTGCAGGTCATCTTCTTCCTGTTCATCAAGATCCTGATGCTGCTGCTGTCCAAGCTGAAGGCCGACCAGGTCAGCTCTACCGACTACAGGTACAGGTACGTCTGGCTGCCGAGAACCCCCAACGCCCGGACACGCTGACCGGGGGGGGGGGGGGGGTACAAACACGACGAGGCCATGTACACAACAATACACACGGCCATAAAGGCCCCACGGGGAGAGCTTGTGGGTCGCGTCCCCCCCGCCTCGGTCCTTCAGGCCTGTGCCTCAGGTAGAGCGACTCCCTCCTCTGGGTCTCCGGTCCGGACCGACCCGCTGCTCTGTGGTTCCTCAGCCTGGCCAGAGCGACCCTGGTCCTGATCCCCCTGCTGGGCGTCCACGAGGTGGTCTTCACCGTGCTGGTCGACGAGTGTGTGGAGGGCAGCAGCCGCTACGCCCGCAACTTCATCAACCTGACTCTCAGCTCCTTCCAGGTAGGCCTGCAGGGCGCTCTACATCTGCAGAGCGCTCTACATTCACTCTGACCCTCTGTGCGACTCTCCCTGTGTCCTGTAGGGCTTCCTGGTGGCTCTGCTGTACTGCTTCGCTAACGGAGAGGTACGTCTCCCCAGAGAGAGGATGTTCTCTCACCTCCGTTCAACAGGTCGGGGTCACCGAGGAAGTGTTGTGTTTTCCATTAAACTCACACTATTATTTATCAAATGAAGACAAGATTAATACTAAATGTAGTCAAGACATTGAGGAGGTTATGAATAATGATTTTCATTGTAAATATTAAAGTTGTTCTTCTTGTGGCTCAAAGGAAGGCCAGTTTTAGAGCTTCTCTCACCAGCATAACTGTTTTCAGCTGCGCTCACATATAATGGGTTTCAATGTCAAGGAATAATTGTGGAAAATGCTAAATAAAAAGTGATATCTATATATTTGTTAAGTATTCAACAGGGTTCTACCCCTCTGCTCGTCTTCTAAGGCGGTAACACAGAAGTGGAGACGGGCCTCTACTCTGGAGAGACTTCACTAACAACACGTTCACATGGAGGGTTATGAAAACACAGCTTCTTCTTCTCTTTACTGGGTGACCCCAAA
Organism: Liparis tanakae; assembly: GCA_036178185.1. Lineage (NCBI taxonomy): Eukaryota > Metazoa > Chordata > Actinopteri > Perciformes > Liparidae > Liparis > Liparis tanakae. The sequence goes on from JAYMGU010000029.1 coordinate 285,260, forward strand.
CCTTTGAACGGTGGAGTGTGTTGATGTGTGAGTTGAACCTTTCCTCTTGTCTCCCCTTGTCTCCTCTTGTCTCCTATTATCTCCTCTTGTCTCCTGTTGTCTCCTCTTGGCTCCCCTTGTCTCCTCTTGTCTCCTCTTGTCTCCTCTGGTCCTCCGGTCCCCTTGTCTCCTCTTCTCTCCCCTTGTCTCCTCTGGTATCCTCTTGTCTCATTTTGTCTCCCCTCGTCTCCCCTTGTCTCCTCTGTTCCCCTTGTCTCCTCTTGTCTCCTCTTGTCTCCGCTTGTCTCCTATTATCTCCTCTTGTCTCCTCTTCTCTCCCCTTGTCTCCTCTGGTCCTTTGTTCCCCTTGTCTCCTCTTGTCTCCTCTTCTCTCCCCTTGTCTCCTCTGGTCCTTTGTTCCCATTGTCTCCTCTTGTCTCCCCTTGTCTCCTCTTGTCCTCTGTTCCCTTTGTCTCCCCTTGTCTCCCCTTGTCTCCTCGCGTCTCCTCTCCTCTTGTCCTCTGTTCTTCTTGTCTCCCCTCATCTCCCTTTCTCTCCCTTGTCTCCTCTCTTGTCTCCACTTGTCTCCTCTTGTTGTCTCCTCTTGTATCCTCTGTATCCTCTTGTCTCCTTGTCTCCTTGTCTCCCTCCTCTTTTCCTCTTGTCTCCTGTCTCCCTCTTTCCCTTATCTCCTTGTCTCTGTTCCCTTGTCTCCTCTTGTCTCCACTAGTCTCCTCTGGTATCCTCTCTTGTCCTCTTCTTGTCTCCTCTGGTCCTCTCCTGTCTCCTCCCTCGTCTCCCCTTGTCTCCTATGGTCCTCTGTTCCCCTTGTCTCCTCTTGTTTCCTCTGGTCCTCTGTTCCCCTTGTCTCCTCTTGTCTCCCCTTGTCTCCTATGGTCCTCTGTTCCCCTTGTCTCCTCTGTTTCCCTTGTCTCCTCTTGTCTCCTCTTGTCTCCGCTTGTCTCCTATTATCTCCTCTTGTCTCCTCTTCTCTCCCCTTGTCTCCTCTGGTCCTTTGTTCCCCTTGTCTCCTCTTGTCTCCTCTTCTCTCCCCTTGTCTCCTCTGGTCCTTTGTTCCTCTTGTCTCCTCTTCTCTCCCCTTGTCTCCTCTGGTCCTTTGTTCCCCTTGTCTCCTCTTGTCTCATCTGTTCCCCTTGTCTCCTCTTGTCTCCCCTTGTCTCCTCTTGTCCTCTGTTCCCTTTGTCTCCCCTTGTCTCCCCTTGTCTCCTCTCGTCTCCTCTCCTCTCGTCCTCTGTTCTTCTTGTCTCCCCTCATCTCCCCTTCTCACCCCTTGTCTCCTCTTGTCTCCCCTTGTCTCCTATTGTCTCCTCTGGTATCCTCTGGTATCCTCTTGTCTCCTCTTGTCTCCCCTCGTCTCCCCTTGTCTCCTCTGTTTCCCTTGTCTCCTCTTGTCTCCTCTTGTCTCCGCTTGTCTCCTATTATCTCCTCTTGTCTCCTCTTCTCTCCCCTTGTCTCCTCTGGTCCTTTGTTCCCCTTGTCTCCTCTTGTCTCCTCTTCTCTCCCCTTGTCTCCTCTGGTCCTTTGTTCCCATTGTCTCCTATTGTCTCCTCTTGTCTCCTCTTGTCCTCTGTTCCCTTTGTCTCCCCTTGTCTCCCCTTGTCTCCTCGCGTCTCCTCTCCTCTTGTCCTCTGTTCTTCTTGTCTCCCCTCATCTCCCCTTCTCTCCCCTTGTCTCCTCTTGTCTCCACTTGTCTCCTATTGTCTCCTCTGGTATCCTCTGGTATCCTCTTGTCTCCTCTTGTCTCCCCTCGTTTCCCCTTGTCTCCTATGGTCCTCTTTTCCCCTTATCTCCTCTGTTCCCCTTGTCTCCTCTTGTCTCCACTAGTCTCCTCTGGTATCCTCTTGTGTCCTCTTGTCTCCTCTGGTATCCTCTTGTCTCCCCTCGTCTCCCCTTGTCTCCTATGGTCCTCTGTTCCCCTTGTCTCCTCTTGTTTCCTCTGGTCCTCTGTTCCCCTTGTCTCCTCTTGTCTCCCCTTGTCTCCTATGGTCCTCTGTTCCCCTTGTCTCCTCTGTTCCTCTTGTCTCCTCTGTTTCCCTTGTCTCCTCTTGTCTCCTCTTGTCTCCGCTTGTCTCCTATTATCTCCTCTTGTCTCCTCTTCTCTCCCCTTGTCTCCTCTGGTCCTTTGTTCCCCTTGTCTCCTCTTCTCTCCCCTTGTCTCCTCTGGTCCTTTGTTCCTCTTGTCTCCTCTTCTCTCCCCTTGTCTCCTCTGGTCCTTTGTTCCCCTTGTCTCCTCTTGTCTCATCTGTTCCCCTTGTCTCCTCTTGTCTCCCCTTGTCTCCTCTTGTCCTCTGTTCCCTTTGTCTCCCCTTGTCTCCCCTTGTCTCCTCTCGTCTCCTCTCCTCTCGTCCTCTGTTCTTCTTGTCTCCCCTCATCTTCCCTTCTCACCCCTTGTCTCCTCTTGTCTCCCCTTGTCTCCTATTGTCTCCTCTGGTATCCTCTGGTATCCTCTTGTCTCCTCTTGTCTCCCCTCGTTTCCCCTTGTCTCCTATGGTCCTCTTTTCCCCTTATCTCCTCTGTTCCCCTTGTCTCCTCTTGTCTCCCCTTGTCTACTATGGTCCTCTGTTCCCCTTGTCTCCTCTGTTCCTCTTGTCTCCTCTGTTCCCCTTGTCCCCCCTTGTCTCCCCTTGTCTCCTCTTGTCTTCTCTTATCTCCCCTTGTCTCTCCTTGTCTCCTCTTGTCTCCCCTTGTCTCCTCTGGTCCTCAGATCTCCTTTTGTCTCCCCTCGTCTCCCCTTGTCTCCTATGGTCCTCTGTTCCTCTTGTCTCATCTGTTCCTCTTATCTCCTCTTGTCTCCCCTTGTCTCCTCTTGTCTCCCCTTGTCTCCTCTGGTCCTACGGTCCCCTTGTCTCCTCTTCTCTCCTCTTGTCTCCTCTGGTCCTCTGTTCCCCTTGTTTCCTTTTGTCTCCTCTTATCTCCTCTTGTCTCCCCTTGTCTCCTCTTGTCTCCTCTTATCTCCTCTTGTCTCCCCTTGTCTCCTCTTGTCTCCTATTATCTCCTCTTGTCTCCTCTTCTCTCCCCTTGTCTCCTCTGGTCCTTTGTTCCCCTTGTCTCCTTTTGTCTCCCCATGTCTCCTCTGTACCCTTTGTATCCTCTTGTCTCCTCTGTTCCCCTTGTCTCCTCTTGTCCTCTGTTCCCCTTGTCTCCCCTTGTCTCCTCTCATCTCCTCTTGTCCTCTGTTCCCCTTATCTCCCCTTGTCTCCTATTGTCTCCCCTCGTCTCCCCTTATCTCCTCTTGTCTCCTCTTCTCTCCCCTTGTCTCCTCTTGTCTCTTCTTGTCTCCACTCGTCTCCTCTGGTATCCTCTTGTCTCCTCTTGTCTCCCCTCATCTCCTCTTGTCGCCTATGGTCCTCTGTTCCCCTTGTCTCCTCTTGTTTCCCCTTGTCTCCTATGGTTCTCTTTTCCCCTTGTCTCATATTGTCTCTTCTTGTCTCCCCTTGTCTCCTCTTGTCTTCTCTTATCTCCTCTTGTCTCCTCTTGTCTCCCCTTGTCTCTTCTTGTCTCCTCTTGTCTCCACTTGTCTCCTCTGGTATCCTCTTGTCTCCTCTTGTCTCCTCTGGTATCCTCTTGTCTCCTCTATTCTCCCCTCATCTCCCCTTGTCTCCTATGGTCCTCTGTTCCCCTTGTCTCCTCTGTTCCCCTTATCTCCTCTTGTCTCCCCTTGTCTCCTATGGTCCTCTGTTCCCCTTGTCTCATATTGTCTCTTCTTGTCTCCCCTTGTCTCCTCTTGTCTTCTCTTATATCCTCTTGTCTCCTCTTGTCTCCCCTTGTCTCTTCTTGTCTCCTCTTGTCTCCACTCGTCTCCTCTGGTATCCTCTTGTCTCCTCTTGTCTCCTCTGGTATCCTCTTGTCTCCTCTATTCTCCCCTCATCTCCCCTTGTCTCCTATGGTCCTCTGTTCCCCTTGTCTCCTCTGTTCCCCTTGTCTCCTCTTGTCTCCCCTTGTCTCCTCTGTTCCCCTTGTCTTCTCTTGTCTCCTCTGGTCCTCTGTTCCCCTTGTCTCCTCTTGTCTCCTATGGTCCTCTGTTCCCCTCGTCTCCTCTGTTCCCCTTGTCTCCTCTTGTCTCTTCTTGTCTCCCATTGTCTCCTCTTGTCTTCTCTTATCTCCTCTTGTCTCCCCTTGTCTCCCCTTGTCTTCTCTTGTCTCCCCTTGTCTCCTCTTGTCTCCCCTTGTCTCCTCTCATCTCGTCTCCTTTTGTCCTCTGTTCCTCTTGTCTCCCATCATCTCCCCTTCTCTCCCCTTATCTCCTCTTGTCTCCCTTTGTCTCCTCTTGTCTCCCCTTGTCTCCTCTGGTCCTCCGGTCCCCTTGTCTCCTCTTCTCTCCCCTTGTCTCCTCTGGTATCCTCTTGTCTCATTTTGTCACCCCTCGTCTTCCCTTTTCTCCTCTGTTCCCCTTGTCTCCTATTATCTCCTCTTGTCTTCTCTTATCTCCTCTTGTCTCCCCTTGTCTCCTCTTGTCTTCTCTTGTCTCCCCTTGTCTCCTCTCGTCTCCGCTTGTCTCCCCTTGTCTCCTCTTGTCTCCTATTATCTCCTCTTGTCTCCTCTTGTCTCCTCTTGTCTCCCCTTGTCTCCTCTTGTCTCCTATTATCTCCTATTATCTCCTCGTGTTTCCTCTTCTCTCCCCTTGTCTCCTCTGGTCCTTTGTTCCCCTTGTCTCCTCTTGTCTCCTCTGTTCCCCTTGTCTCCTCTTGTCCTCTGTTCCCCTTGTCTCCTCTCGTCTCCTCTCCTCTTGTCCTCTGTTCCCCTTATCTCCCTGTGTCTCCTCTTGTCTCCCCTCGTCTCCCCTTATCTCCTCTTGTCTCCTCTTCTCTACCCTTGTCTCCTCTTGTCTCCACTCGTCTCCTCTGGTATCCTCTTGTCTCCTCTTGTCTCCTCTTGTCTCCCCTCGTCTCCCCTTGTCTCCTATGGTCCTCTGTTCCCCTTGTCTTCTCTTGTCTCCTCTGGTCCTCTGTTCCCCTTGTCTCCTCTTGTCTCCTATGGTCCTCTGTTCCCCTTGTCTCCTCTGTTCCCCTTGTCTCCTCTTGTCTCTTCTTGTCTCCCCTTGTCTCCTCTTGTCTCCCCTTGTCTCCTCTTGTCTTCTCTTATCTCCTCTTTTCTCCTCTTGTCTCCACTTGTCTCTTCTGGTCTCCTCTTATCTCCTCGTCTCCTTTTGTCTCCCCTTGTCTCCTCTGGTCCTCTTATCTCCTCTTGTCTCCCCTCGTCTCCTCTGGAGGACACTCTGTGCTGGAGTCAGACTCCCCCCTGAAGCCTTTGATCTTCCTCGTGGACTTGTGTCTTTTTGTCTCTGATGGTTTATAAGTCGTCTCCGTAACCTTAGGTCAGCATGTTGACCTCAGGGTGACCTGCTGACCTCCCATGACCTCTAGACATGAGCTCATCAACACAGAACTTTAATCACATGGAATATAACCCAGTGCTGGGCCCCCCCCCCTCAGGGAGCTCCGCCCCCTCAGGCCCTGGTCCCTGTAGCTCTCAGTGTCTCAGGTGATCACAGAGGAATGAACACAGGTGAGATGTGTTGTTCCTGTTCCCTCCACCTGGGCGCCGCTGACCTCCTGCTCTGACCTCCCTCTGACCTCCGGCTCTGACCTCTGACCTCCCTCTGACCTCTGACCTCCAGGTGCAGGCGGAGCTGAAGAAGCGCTGGCAGCTGTTCCTGCTCGGCCGGCGCCTCCGGGCCCCCAGCTGCTGCCGCTCGCCGCTCCAGCAGCTGGGGAGCGGCGAGCGGCCGCAGCGCTCTGGGCAGAGCGACTCCTACGAGGAGGGCGGGGCCTCCTCCACACACCCACACCTGCTGCAGGTGGCCGTGCACGAAGCTGCGGCTCGAGGAGCACGAGGAGAGGGCAAAGGTCAGCTGAAGGGCGGCGAGGCCCCGGGGCTCGACTTCCACAGGAAGCGCCTCTCCAGCAGCGATGGGGAGGTGACCCTCGGGGAGACGCTGGAGGAGAGCCAGTTCTGACCCTAGATGACCCCGAGATGACCCTGGAGGAGAGCCAGTTCTGACCCTAGATGACCCCGAGATGACCCTGGAGGAGACCAGTGTCTCTGTTTGTTTGTTTGTCGAGCTTTACTCGGTCTGAATAGTTATAGAACAACATCTGTCCCGTGGTTTATAACGACCACAGCAGATGAACGCTGACTCCTCCATGAGGAGGTGCAGCAGCTTCAGTCCTTCACCGTCTCCACAGTGACCGTTGTCATGGTAACACATACAGCACCACTCACTAAAGCATTCAGCGCTGCTTGTGATATTCTGAATAAAACGTCAAAGAAATGTCCCCGTCTCATGTCCTCATGTCCCCGTCTCATGTCCTCATGTCCCCGTCTCATGTCCTCGTCTCATGTCTTCATCTCATGTCCTCATGTTCCCGTCTCATGTCCTCACGTCCCCGCCTCATGTCTTCATCTCATGTCCTCATGTCCTCATCTCATGTCCTCACGTCCCCGTCTCATGTCCCTGTCTCATGTCCTCACATCCCCGTCTCATGTCCTCATGATAATAAACAGAAAGCTCTTCAGCTTCAGAGTTCTCCTCAGCCACACCGTCTCCATGGAAACGCAGAGGCTCCGCCTCCGAAGGAGGTCGGTCCCCACACCACTGTGAGGTCAGAGGACGACGACACGCTGGTGCTCCTGGAGAACCCTGGAGAACCCTGGAGAACCACACGTCCAGAGGACCGACTGAGGGCTGTTACTACGACCAGAGCAGCCACAAGTAGAGCTGCAGAGCCCCATCGGAGGGTCAGGGGTCAAGAGGTCAGGGGTCAAGAGGTCAGAGGGTCAAGAGGTCAGGGATCAAGAGGGCAGGGGTCAAGAGGTCAGGGGTCAAGAGGTCAGAGGGTCAAGAGGGCAGGGGGTCAAGAGGTCAGGGGTCAAGAGGTCAGATGGTCAAGAGGTCAGAGGGTCAAGAGGGCAGGGGGTCAAGAGGTCAGGGGTCAAGAGGTCAGAGGGTCAAGAGGTCAGGGGTCAAGAGGTCAGGAGTCAGAGGCTCAAGAGGTCAGGGGTCAGAGGGCAAGAGGTCAGGGGTTTGAGAGACCAATTGTTTAGGATACACTGAGCTCCTCTCTCCTCTCCTCTTTCCTTATGGACGTTTAGGATACACTGAGCTCCTCTCTCCTCTCCTCTTTCCTTATGGACGTTTAGGATACACTGAGCTCCTCTCTCCTCTCCTCTTTCCTTATGGACGTTTAGGATACACTGAGCTCCTCTCTCCTCTCCTCTCTCCTTATGGACGTTTAGGATACACTGAGCTCCTCTCTCCTCTCCTTATGGACGTTTAGGAGACACTGAGCTCCTCTCTCCTCTCCTTATGGACGTTTAGGAGACACTGAGCTCCTCTCTCCTCTCCTCTTATGGACGTTTAGGAGACACTGAGCTCCTCTCTCCTCTCCTCTCTCCTTATGGACGTTTAGGAGACACTGAGCTCCTCTCTCCTCTCCTATCTCCTACGGATGAATCTTCATCTCTCCATCACACGTCTAACTCTGCTTCCTCCCTTGAGTCCTCTCTCCTCTCTCCTCACGTCTCATGGGGTCATGTGACCCTCTGAGAGGCCTAGATCCATCTGCCTGATGGACCGTGGAGGTCTGGATGGTGGAATATGCCGACTACCAACTCTTCATCACTCCGTCCTCTTCATCGTGTTCCTGTGTTTTAATGTGTGATGATTCCTTCTGGTCACATGACCTCTGTGACACCTGTCCACCTGGAGAGGTCCTCCTCTTCTCTCCTCAGGGGTCTGACCTTCACCCTGAAGGGCTGTGGGGAGTTGTTCCTGATCCATGAGGTCAGAGGTCAGAGGTCAGGGTGTCTATGTACACATTGTAAAGCCTCTGAGACACGTGTAATGTGTGAATTGCTCTCCAATAAAGAGATGAATTGTTTTATCTACACATTTATTTCGTTAAGCTCAGATGAGAAGAGGCAGAGCAGCGTTACGTCAGGGCCACGACTCTGGACCCTCTGCATCGACCCGGCTCCGGACCCGCTCAGGTTCTGCTCCTCCTCAGAGAGGACAGCAGGAGGGGCAGCAGGTTGAGGGCCGGGCGGGACTCCTGCACCCCGAGGGCCACCAGAGCCCCGGCCAGGAGGGAGGTCACGCTGGGCAGCACCGGGGGCTGGTCCGGCATCACCTGCAGAGCAGAGGGGGGGGTCAGAACCACAGAGGGCCCACGGGGTCAGAACCAGAGCAGCACAGAGGTCCAGCTGGTCTCCGGTGTGACTTCATATGGATTATTTCCCGCCTTATGGATGTAAACACTAAGTACAGGTTCACACATGTTGACAAGTGGGACTCCAGGACTTTTCCAGGACTTTAAACCAGAAGTCCAGGACCAAACTGAAGTCTCGCTGTGTACATGAAACCTTTTTGAAAATGTAGTTTTCAAACAATGAGAATTACAAAGCATACGATACACCTGAAATGAAACGAATGAGACAATAGTTTGTTTAAAATAAACATTACTATACATGTTGATTCTTAGAAACTCTTATATAAATGTTTATTCTTTTAATCAAACTGTTATGCCGGCTTAACTAATAATTTGAGTCTTCCTTTCTAAAACACATTAACTACTTCAAACTCGGCGTAAATGAACATGTGAATAGAACATCTCCAGGACGTTTCCAGGCCTGGAAATGACCATTTTAAAATTCCAGGACTTTTCCAGGTTTTCCCTGACCGTACGAACCCTGGAGATAAATGCTTCATCGACGTGAACGCTCAATGGACCTTCATCTTCATCAAGAACATATTACGAAGTCTTCGTCTTTCATTTCAAGACGAATGAACAGACAAGAAAACAAACAAACAAATGTTGACATGGGAGTTACTTTGGCCTGATGGGTAACGACTCGTGTTGCACGGTGTACCGGTACTAGAAAAGTACCGCGGTACCCTTACGTTTAAAACGGTACGGTTTGGCATATTTTTAGTACCGATGCTTCATTAAATATGCACCAATCAGAGCGCTCCCTGCTCCGCTCCCCGTCAGGCTGCAGGGCGGGGCTGCAGGGCGGGGCTGCAGGGCGGGGCTGCAGGGCGGGGCTACCGGAGCACAGACTGCGTTTAACGGAGCGGAGCAGCGCTCCTAGCGCTCTTTTACTGAAGTATTGATCCTAAGAATCTGCTCATTCACACCGTGTTTAACATGCGGTACTTCGTTAGCATCGCTACTCCGTGCAGCGGGACAGCAGTAGATGTAGCGGACTAACATTCAAGCTAACCTAACTTCCCAAACGCTGTCGACATCTCAACGCTGATTGGCCGAGACTCGACACGCCCATCAAAGATGTTTTGTTGAAAAGAAGAGCACCACTTCACATTTTCTCCGCGTCTCGCTGCAATCTCAACGGCAGCAGGCCAGGAGAAACAAATAATACATCGGAACGCGGACCACTGGTCATGACTATCTTAATATTATTGTTACAGCATGTTCAGCTGCTAACAAGGCCATGGCCAAATACATTGAAGTTAATTTATTGAGTTGCTGTGTAAATAGTTTGTAAAGTGTGTAAATAGTATGAATATTAAACATGTTTTTCATCGTTGTTTTTAAATAAAGGGGAGAAATTGCCCTTTAATTATGTGTCCATCTTTAATGTACCCAACCCACATAGGGTTAGGTTTTTTTCCAGCTCAAAAAAAAAAGAATTATGTATTTCATACTTATGGAAATAACTATAGTCATGTCGTTAGATACGGACAATAGACCTACATAGCCGTGTATAATCAATGCTATGATGTCACCATGTACTTTTCATTAACATCTTGCTGTAGGCTAATATTAATATGAATGCCATTTGTTAAGTGTTCAAAAAGCTGGGCAGGAACAAGCTGGTAAAAAAGTGAACCATACAGATGTTTTATTTATTACTATCATAGATAAATATTCCAGTATTGTATCGTATTTGAGGTATCGTATCGTAAGTATCGAGTATCGTGATATTTTGGCAGGTATAGTATCAAAGTCATAATTTTGGTATCGTGACAACCCTAGTAACGACGTCACCATGGCTCCCTCCCTCCCTCCCTCCCTCCCTCCCTCCTGGCTGCTCACCTTCTCCACCTTGTGACAGTGGATGAGTCCGTCCCGTCCGATGTAGAACGTGGAGAAGGCGTCATAGGACCTAAAGCACCACCAACAAAAGGGACACATAAAGACCTGCTCCGTCACAGGAGCAGGTGTCATAGGGACACCTAGGACCTGCTCCCTCACAGGAGGAGGCGTCATAGGGACACCTAGGACCTGCTCCCTCACAGGAGGAGGCGTCATAGGCACAGATAGGACCTGCTCCCTCACAGGAGCAGGTGTCATAGGGACACCTAGGACCTGCTCCCTCACAGGAGCAGGTGTCATAGGGACACCTACGACCTGCTCCCTCACAGGAGGAGGCGTCATAGGGACACCTAGGACCTGCTCCCTCACAGGAGGAGGCGTCATAGGCACAGATAGGACCTGCTCCCTCACAGGAGGAGGCGTCATAGGGACACCTAGGACCTGCTCCCTCACAGGAGGAGGCGTCATAGGCACAGATAGGACCTGCTCCCTCACAGGAGGAGGCGTCATAGGGACACCTAGGACCTGCTCCCTCACAGGAGGAGGCGTCATAGGGACACCTAGGACCTGCTCCCTCACAGGAGGAGGCGTCACAGGGACACCTAGGACCTGCTCCCTCACAGGAGGCCTCACCTGTACAGCGGCGCCTTGTCCCGGCGGTAGAAGCGCAGCAGCAGGGAGGAGAGGGGGAGGCCCCAGACCCTCCAGCGGGCCCGGACGGTGCGGTCCTCCAGGTGCTTGGTGAGCTTCAGCACCTCCAGGCGGCTCTGGGCGTAGTAACACAGACACAGGAAGCGCCACAGGGAGAGGCTGAGCTGGTACAGCGTGCGGCCTCTGACCAACACACACACAACGGGCGTCACACGAGCCGCGCCACGCGCACACACCTGGGGAGCGGCCTACCTGCTGCGCGTGGCCAGCAGCCCGTTGACGAACTCCACGTCCGCAGAGTACATGGAGTAGTCGTGCTTCTTCAGGAAGAAACTGGGCAGCTGAAAACAAGGAGGGACACTTCACAACCAGGCAGCGGGGGAGAGGAGTCACTCCTCTGCCTCAGTTATTCTGTGATGGATAAGCTAGAATACAGAGTGTGTGTGGGGACGAGCTACACCCTCAGCTACAGCTGAGCCGATCCCAGCGGAGCAGGACAGCGTGAACCCAACATGAGGTTCTCTGTGCCGCTCACCGAGTCCATTGGAGCGTTCTATTTGTTGTGGAGCATTCCTGCCTCGGACTATGAGGAGACACACATCTAAAGCACCTCAAACATGAAAGAAAATATTGTAGGACTTTTAACAAACAAAAGTCTGACTTATCTTTATGAACTCTTCCTTGGTTCAGTGAATATGTTTTTATGGTAGCATAATTGAAGCTAAATCTCAGAAACGATCTGTAAAGATACAAAATCAGTTCATTGTTTACTTTTATATGTTAGTGTATGATTTGTCGACATCTTATTTTGAAAAACGGACGTTGTTTCATGTGGCTCTTTACGCTAACTTTATCAAACCCCCGATGGAGCGTGAGCGTCAGTCTGTAGTCATGTGAGCGTCAGTCTGTAGTCATGTGAGCGTCAGTCTGTAGTCATGTGAGCGTCAGTCTGTAGTCATGTGAGCGTCAGTCTGTAGTCATGTGAGCATCAGTCTAGTCATGTGAGCATCAGTCTGTAGTCATGTGATGTGAGAGTCAGAGTGTGAGTCGTGTAGTAGTCATGAGAGCTCATGAGTAGTCTGGTGAGAGCCAGCGTCTGTAGTCAGTGTATGAGTGCAGTCATCAGTCTGTGTGCATGCATCGTGTCTGTAGTCATGTGGTCTGTAGTCTAGTGTGCATGTGAGCAGTGATGTGTGATCGAGTGTGCAGTCTGTCATGTATGTGAGAGTCTCAGTAGCGTCATGTGAGTGTCAGTTAGTTCAGGGGGAGTCACAGTAAGTAGTCATGTGTGTCAGTCAGTCTGTAGTCATGGAGTGAGTCATAGTCAAGTGGCAGTCAGTCTAGGTCTAGTGATGCTCAAGTCAGTCTCATGAAAATGTCAGCATCAGTCTGTAGTCATGGAGCCAGTAGTGTGTAGTCAGTAGCATCAGTCTGTAGTCATCGTCTCAGCAGTCTGTAGTCATGTGAGCATCAGTCTGTAGTGATGTGATAGTCTGTAGTCATGTGAGCGTCAGTGGAGTCATGTGTGAAGTCCTGTCTGTAGTCAGTGTGAGCATCAGTCTGTAGTCACATCAAGTCAGTCTCAGTCCAGTCTCATGTGAGTCTCAGTGTAGAGTCATGAGAGCTAGTCATGAGATGTAGTCAGTCATCAGTCAGTAGAGCTGTGGTCATGTGTCTGTAGTCAGTAGGCAGAGCCAGTGTCATGTGAGCATCAGTCTGTAGTCATGTGAGCATCAGTCTAGTGTCTGTAGTCATGTGAGTCATCAGTGTGAAAGTGTGAGCATAGTCATGCATGTAGTGTGAGTCAGTCTCAGTCTAGTGATGTGAGCGCCAGTCTGTAGTCATGTGATCAGTCTGTAGTCAGTGTGAGCATCAGCTGGGGTCAGAGTGGAGAGAGTCTGTAGTCATCATGTGAGCATCAGTCTGGTAGTCATGTGTCTGTAGTCATGTCTGCATCAGTCTGTAGTGTCAGTATGTGTAGTCTGTAGTCATGTGGTGTGAGTCTGTAGCGTCATGTGAGTGAGTCTCAGTCTGTAGTCATGTCAGCATCAGTCTGTGTGCATGTCTGTAGCCAGTCTGTAGTCATGTGAGCATCAGTCTGTAGTCATCAGTCTGTAGAGTCTGTAGTCATGTGTAGCATCAGCTGTGTCAGCTGTAGTCATGTGTAGTCAGTGTCTAGTCTCATGTCGTCATCAGAGCATCAGTGTGAGCGGGATGTGAGCATCATGTGAGAGTCAGTCTGTAGTCTGTCTGTAGTCATGCATGTGAGTGTAGTAGTCAGTGTGAGTGTGGGTCTGTAGCATAGTCATGAGAGTCTGTAGTCATGATGAGTATCAGTCTGTAGTCATGTGAGCATCAGTCTGTAGTCATGTGAGCATCAGGGTCATGTAGTCATCAGTCTGTCAGTCTGTAGTCAGCAGTGAGTAGTCCATCATAGTGCAGTCAGTCAGAGTGCTGTGTCAGTCAGAGGTAGTCTGTAGTCATGTGAGCATCAGTCTGTAGTCATGTGAGCATGAGTCGTCAGTCTGTAGTCATGTGCTGTAGTCATGTGAGTCATGTAGCGTCAGTGTGTAGTCATGGTAGTGCAGCCGCAGTCTGTCAGTCTGCAGTCTCTGTAGTCATAGTGAGTCTCAGTGTGTCTGTAGTCATGTGAGAGTCTGTCTGTCCATATGTCTGTAGTCATGTAGTCATGTGAGTCTGTAGTCATGTGTCATCAGGAGTCAGTCTGTAGAGTCATGTGGAGGTCAGTGATGTGGCGTGCCAGTCTGTCAGTGTCATGTGTCAGTCAGTAGTCAGTGGAGCATCAGTCTGTCTGTCATCATCATGTAGTCATGTGTGCATCAGTCAGTCTGTAGTCTGTAGTCATGTAGTAGTGGTGTGTAGTAGTCTGTAGTCATGTAGGATGTAGTCATTCTGTAGTCATGTCAGTGTCTAGTGATAGTCAGTCAGTCATCATGTCATGTAGAGTCAGTCAGCGTGTGAGCGTCAGTCTGTAGTCATGTGAGCTATGTGTCGTCAGTCTGTAGTCATGCTCTGTCAGTCAGTCTAGAGTCATGTGAGTGTCATCTGCAGTCATGTAGAGAGTCAGTCTGTAGTCATGTGGAGATCAGTCTGTAGTCTGTATGAGCATCAGTCTCTGTAGTCATGTGAGCATCAGTCTGTAGTCATGTGAGCAGAGTGTCAGTCATGTGAGCATCAGTCATGTAGTGTGATGAGTCATGTCTGTAGTCATGTGAGCATCAGTCTGTAGTCATGTGAGCATGCAGTCTGTAGTCATCATGCGTCAGTTGTAGTGTATGTGAGAGTCAGTCAGTAGTCATGTGAGCATCAGAGTCAGTCTGTGTGAGCATCATATATATATATATATATATATAGTCTGTAGTACCTCTGGCCTCAGTCTAGGTATGTCATGTCAGTCTCGTCTTCATGTGAGCATCAGTCTGTAGTCATGTGATATATAGTATATCATGATGTCATAATAGACTGTCATTATGTGATCATGAGTCTCAAGTCATTCATATATCAGCACTTAGTCTATCATGTGCATCATCTATAGTCAATGTGAGCATCAGTCTTGTCATGTGAATCAGGGACATAGTCAGTAGGTTGGGGTTGATTGAAGAGACTAACAGGTGAGAGACTCTCAGGGACTGATGGGGTTGGGGTTGATTAGAACCCTCTCGTAACATTTCTTGATTCTGATATATATATATATATATAAGCAGTAGGTTTAGGTTGTATATATATAAGAGACTATGATCAGTAGTAGGTTGGTTGTTTGAAGAGACTAGGTGAGTGAGCAGTAGGGGTTTAAATGATTGAAGAGATGTACACTTAAACAGTAGGGGGTTGATTTGAGAGAAGAGACTGTGAGCAGTAGGTTAGGTTGGGGTGTTGAAGAGATAGACTGACAGGTGAGCAGTAGGTTGTTGATTGGAGAAGAGATACAGGTGAGCAGTACATTGGGGTTGATTGAAGAGACTAACAGGTGAGCAGTAGGTTGGGGTTGATTGAAGAGACTAACAGATGAGCAGTAGGTTGGGGTTGATTGGAGAGACTGACAGGTGAGCAGTAGGTTGGGGTTGATTGAAGAGACTAACAGATGAGCAGTAGGTTGGGGTTGATTGGAGAGACTGACAGGTGAGCAGTAGGTTCTGTTGAAACTGATTCTACCCTACAGCAGCACTACGGCCAGAGGCAACAACAAGCATTTGTAGAACAGAAACTACAGATTAAACCTGGGACACTGTTCATGCTCTGCTCCCAGCATGACTACCAATAAAACTACAACCGGTTGTTGTTAGATCAGCTGGCTGTGCTCAGTTACAGGATGAGTAGAGGCCTCAGCAGTCGGTTCAGCCACTCTTACCTCCGTCCTCAGCCTTTCATACATCAGGGCCAGCTTCTCCTCTTCCTCACTTTGTCTCTCGGCATGCCCCCCCTCTGCACGGCTACACAGAGCGGTGGGCGGCAGCAGAGGAACCAGGAGCCCGTGGTCATGTCCGTTCTCCGGCGGCGTGGCCGGGCAGTGGAAACAATAGAAGTGGGAGCCGTACATGAAGGGGGCGGGGCAGCGCTCCGCTGCGAACAGGCTGCGGAAGCATCCGTGTTCCCGCTCCGCAGCGCCGACGCCGCGTCTCTGGAGGCCGTCCACGCTGATGTCGTCCTCCCTCCTGCCGTCCACCGTGGTCAACCGGAAGGAGAACTCGGAGGACGCGTGGGGCCCCGCAGTGAGGAGCGCTCCTCCTTTGGTGTGGCCCATCAGGAGGACCTCCAGCAGGGTGTGCAGGCCGGCGGCCTCGCCCTGCGGCCCCAGCACACGCGGCCCGGGGGGCTCCCGGTGCTCCTCGTCCGGACCGCCTGCCCGAGGCTGGCTAGCATGGTGGAACGGGTGAGACAGCCCCGCCTGCTTGATGCTCCGATACCTCAGGCTGTTGGGGGGCAGCAGGGCCCATGATGCACTGCTCAGGGGGCGGGGCTGACGGCTGCACTGCCAGTCCACTGCCTGAGGGGCCACAGACATGGGGAGACCACCAGGACAACAGTGTTGATATTTTATTACAATAGACATTGAGAAATCAGAATCAGCATTACATTCATGTAAATATAATAATAACGATAATAATGATAATAATAATAATCAGTAATACAGCATTACATTCCGTGGCCAAGAATGTACACAGATGTAGATGCATGAATAAATATGCCCGACAATAACAATAAAATGAGGATAAAACATCTATATACAGGTCAAAGCTTTGGGCTGGTCTGATGTCATGGTCCTGCTGAAGCCCCGCCCCCCCCTCCTCCTCTACCTCCATCTGAGGGATCATGGAGGTCTGGATCGTTTCCATGCCGACTACCAACTATTATACACTCTGTCACACTCATTGAATGTGTTGTTATTCTGAAGATTCCTTCTGGTCACATGACATTTATTGTTCATCTGGTCACATCTATTGTTCATCTGGTCACATCTATTGTTCATCTGGTCACATCTATTGTTCATCTGGTCACATGACATCTATTATTCATCTGGTCTCATCTATTGTTCATCTGGTCTCATCTATTGTTCATCTGGTCTCATCTATTGTTCATCTGGTCACACAACATCTATTGTTCATCTGGTCACATCTATTGTTCATCTGGTCTCATCTATTGCTCATCTGGTCACATCTATTGTTCATCTGGTGTCATCTATTGTTCATCTGGTCTCATCTATTGTTCATCTGGTCTCATCTATTGTTCATCTGGTCACATGACATCTATTGTTCATCTGGTCACACAACATGTATTGTTCATCTGGTCTCATCTATTGTTCATCTGGTCTCATCTATTGCTCATCTGGTCACACAACATCTATTGTTCATCTGGTCACATCTATTGTTCATCTGGTCTCATCTATTGTTCATCTGGTCTCATCTATTGTTCATCTGGTCACATCTATTGTTCATCTGGTCTCATCTATTGTTCATCTGGTCACATCTATTGTTCATCTGGTCACATGACATCTATTGTTCATCTGGTCTCATCTATTGTTCATCTGGTCACATGACATCTATTGTTCATCTGGTCTCATCTATTGTTCATCTGGTCACATGACATCTATTGTTCATCTGGTCTCATCTAGTGTTCATCTGGTCTCATCTATTGGTCACATCTATTGTTCATCTGGTCTCATCTATTGTTCATCTGGTCACATCTATTGTTCATCTGGTCTCATCTATTGTTCATCTGGTCTCATCTATTGTTCATCTGGTCACATCTATTGTTCATCTGGTCTCATCTATTGTTCATCTGGTCACACAACATCTATTATTCATCTGGTCACATCTATTGTTCATCTGGTCTCATCTATTGCTCATCTGGTCACATCTATTGTTCATCTGGTGTCATCTATTGTTCATCTGGTGTCATCTATTGTTCATCTGGTCTCATCTATTGTTCATCTGGTCACATGACATCTATTGTTCATCTGGTCACACAACATGTATTGTTCATCTGGTCTCATCTATTGTTCATCTGGTCTCATCTATTGCTCATCTGGTCACACAACATCTATTGTTCATCTGGTCTCATCTATTGTTCATCTGGTCTCATCTATTGTTCATCTGGTCTCATCTATTGTTCATCTGGTCACATCTATTGTTCATCTGGTCTCATCTATTGTTCATCTGGTCACATGACATCTATTGTTCATCTGGTCTCATCTATTGTTCATCTGGTCACATGACATCTATTGTTCATCTGGTCTCATCTAGTGTTCATCTGGTCTCATCTAGTGTTCATCTGGTCACATCTATTGTTCATCTGGTCTCATCTATTGTTCATCTGGTCACATCTATTGTTCATCTGGTCACATCTATTGTTCATCTGGTCTCATCTATTGTTCATCTGGTCACATCTATTGTTCATCTGGTCACATCTATTGTTCATCTGGTCTCATCTATTGTTCATCTGGTCACATGACATCTATTGCTCATCTGGTCACATCTATTGTTCATCTGGTCACATCTATTCATCTGGTCTCATCTATTGTTCATCTGGTCTCATCTATTGTTCATCTGGTCACATGACATCTATTGTTCATCTGGTCTCATCTATTGTTCATCTGGTCACATCTATTGTTCATCTGGTATGATCTATTGTTCATCTGGTCTCATCTATTGTTCATCTGGTCACATGACATCTATTGTTCATCTGGTCTCATCTATTGTTCATCTGGTCAAATGACATCTATTGTTCATCTGGTCACATGACATCTATTGTTCATCTGGTCACATGACATCTATTGTTCATCTGGTCACATCTATTGTTCATCTGGTCTCATCTATTGTTCATCTGGTCTCATCTATTGTTCATCTGGTTCATCTATTGTTCATCTGGTCTCATCTATTGTTCATCTGGTCACATCTATTGTTCACCTGGTCTCATCTATTGCTCATCTGGTCACATCTATTGTTCATCTGGTCTCATCTATTGTTCATCTGGTCTCATCTATTGTTCATCTGGTCACATGACATCTATTGTTCATCTGGTCACATGACATCTATTGTTCATCTGGTCTCATCTATTGTTCATCTGGTCACATGACATCTATTGTTCATCTGGTCTCATCTATTGTTCATCTGGTCACATCTATTGTTCATCTGGTATGATCTATTGTTCATCTGGTCTCATCTATTGTTCATCTGGTCTCATCTATTGTTCATCTGGTCTCATCTATTGTTCATCTGGTCACATCTATTGTTCATCTGGTCTCATCTATTGCTCATCTGGTCACATCTATTGTTCATCTGGTCTCATCTATTGTTCATCTGGTCTCATCTATTGTTCATCTGGTCACATGACATCTATTGTTCATCTGGTCACATGACATCTATTGTTCATCTGGTCTCATCTATTGTTCATCTGGTCACATGACATCTATTGTTCATCTGGTCTCATCTATTGTTCATCTGGTCTCATCTATTGTTCATCTGGTCTCATCTATTGTTCATCTGGTCACATGACATCTATTGTTCATCTGGTCACATGACATCTATTGTTCATCTGGTCACATGACATCTATTGTTCATCTGGTCACATGACAGCTATTGTTCATCTGGTCTCATCTATTGTTCATCTGGTCTCATCTATTGTTCATCTGTTCACATGACATCTATTGTTCATCTGGTCTCATCTATTGTTCATCTGGTCACATGACATCTATTGTTCATCTGGTCACATGACATCTATTGTTCATCTGGTCACATGACATCTATTGTTCATCTGGTCTCATCTATTGTTCATCTGGTCTCATCTATTGTTCATCTGGTCACATGACATCTATTGTTCATCTCGTCTCATCTATTGTTCATCTGGTCTCATCTATTGTTCATCTGGTCACATGACATCTATTGTTCATCTGGTCACATGACATCTATTGTTCATCTGGTCACATGACATCTATTGTTAATCTGGTCACATCTATTGTACATCTGGTCACATCTATTGTTCATCTAGTCTCATCTATTGTTCATCTGGTCACATGACATCTATTGTTCATCTAGTCACATGACATCTATTGTTCATCTGGTCTCATCTATTGTTCATCTGGTCACATGACATCTATTGTTCACCTGGTCTCATCTATTGTTCACCTGGTCACATGACATCTATTGTTCATCTGGTCACATGACATCTATTGTTCATCTGGTCTCATCTATTGTTCATCCGGTCACATCTATTGTTCATCCGGTCACATCTATTGTTCATCTGGTCTCATCTATTGTTCATCTGGTCTCATCTATTGTTCATCTGGTCACATCTATTGTTCATCTGGTCTCATCTATTGTTCATCTGGTCTCATCTATTGTTCATCTGGTCACATGACATCTATTGTTCATCTGGTCTCATCTATTGTTCATCTGGTCACATGACATCTATTGTTCATCTGGTCTCATCTATTGTTCATCTGGTCTCATCTATTGTTCATCTGGTCACATGACA